>JALLAU010008785.1:0-11338 GCA_036939495.1 Thalassiosira hispida | reverse complement strand
TTTGAGAACCGAATGCAAGCACGAGAGGCTCATTTTCTACAAACCAGGCAGCTACCTACAAATGAACACACTACATTGAATAATAAATATGATACGTTTACATCTCCAAGCTAGTGGCGCCACTTTCTGTCGTCTGAGCTCAGACGACAGAAAAAACTAATACTATTCCTACGTATGCTTAGTAGGTACTTTCAGCTGGGAATGGACCACAACAAGGGATACAGATACGATAGAATCCCATCGCATCGTATCACTACTACCGCAGTCGGAGTTGTTGCAGTGAAGCAGTACAATTACTCCCATCATTCAGCAGATCCGGAAACAGTTCGTCCAATTATATTGTAAACGCAGAGTGAGTAGTAGAACATCTACTCAAATATCACAAAAGAATAGAACAAGTAGTTTATGTCATTATTTTTCAGTCATTATTTAATATGTTATGCAGAATAGCTCAATAATCGAAATGCAATCATTCATTATTTATTCGTTCGCGCACGTTCGCGCTAAAAATACCAAGAACAGGAAACAGTTCGTCAATTATATTGCAAACACAGAGCGAGTCGTAGAACATCTACTCACAAAAGAATAGAACAAGTTTATGTCATTATTTTTCAGTCATTATTTAATATGTTATGCAGACTAGCTCGATAATCGAAATGCAATCATTCATTATTTATTCGTTCGCGCTAAAAACACCAAGAACAGACTCAAATCCAGGATTGGAAGATACAACATCGTCTGGCGAGAGAGCAAGATCATATCCCAACTCTATCTGATATGCAAGCATATGATGAAACTTGGCCTTCACCGTACACTTTAGATTCTTCATGCTCGATCTAATGCTATTCACTTCTGTTCTAGTCATGATGAACACGCCTCCATTCATGAAATCTTTGTCGAGGGTATCAACATGTTCACTACTTGGGTCAAATCCGGCAGCAACAACTTGACAGAGGGATTCGAAGTGGCCCTTCCTCTTTATTGCGTTCATAACTCCGTGCTCTTTTGCCTCTTTCAGATTGCCTCGGTTAGGAATATCCTTCATTCTTACGAGCTCATCATCATGTGCAATAATGAACGACTTCAGCTCTCCTAATTTCAGGGCATCAAATGTTTCGAGGATACAATGTTCGAGATTGTTCTCATCAGAAAGGCAAGCTCCTTCCTCCAAAAAGCCCGCCACTTCTGCAGTCTTGAGAAGTTTGGAGACGGCATCTCTATTGGCCAAAACTTTCTCTTCGTGTTTGGTATTCGCCTCTTCCATCTTATGAAGCTTTGCAATACGATTCTTCCAAGTCTCTGCATTCCGTTTCTCAACAATCTCATGATGGTTCATGATTGTAGCTCTCCGCAAGTGCACAGCCTTTGCATCCCTCATGACCTCCTCTCCTCTAGGCCCGATGTCTCTCCTGATATTGCAAGCATCAAGGAAGTCATCGCCCGCTTCTCCATGCTCATCATATTGCAATACGAAATCACCAGCTAAGTTGCGAATGTTGGTGTAAGCTTCCATCGTAGGATTATCTTTGCATGTGGAGAATGCGCCGTCAAAGGAAGGGTACCGGCGCGACTTGGCATCAATCATACCGTTCTTGATGAACCCGCTTTGAATATTTTCAGGTGTGCATGTTTTGCTCAAGATTCCTGGGAAGACCGCAATAAAGTCAATAAGAGCCTCCCGTTTGCTCCGATGCAGATGAAGCGGCAGAAAGTTTGTTGAATACGATACCGTTCTCTCCATACATGTCTAGGTCCTCCAGCATAGCCTTCAATTGTGGGATGTCACCGTCGCAAGAAACAACAGCTGTATCCTTCACAGGAATTTCTGAGCACACAGATACATCAATTTCATCGAACACCCTTCGATTCTCGTTCACTCCCGGAACAAACACATTCTTTTGGTACCATTTGAACTTCTCCTGCTTCGCTCCCTTGGTATTCCTCATAAAAAGAACGTAACCCAACTGATCAAGACCAACATTGGATCCGCCACCAATGCACAAGCCGGGCACCTCTAAGGCTAGAAAATCTGTACCAGGGAGTTCATGTTCTGTGAGGCCACTGACACACACGACAACTGGCAGGCAAGTTCCTGCTGCTGAAAAAGCGAATGTCATGTTCACTCTCATGCCCTTCATAGAGTTATTCTCGTCAAGCTGCCATATGGAATCACTACCACTAGCCTTAACTGATTCTTTCGTTACCAGCTTGACCTTGTCATTCAAGTTAGACAGTCCAGCAAAAGTGTAAGCGGTGGTGTCATCAATTGACCAAATATTGCTTGGCTTGACTGGATAAACTGCAGTCCCACGTGCCTCCGATACGAGATCGTAGAGAACTCGTGTATGCTCTGGTAGATTCTTTAGCTCTTCACGAATGTCAAGATCCTCTTCAGGAACTGAAAGTAAATGAGTTGAACCAATCATTCCAAGTAGGCAAGCAATACGACGATGAGAGCGCTCCGCTGTTACACGATGTTTGCTTTTGCCAGTTGCTTTGTTAACAATAGATACTCCGGCGTGATTGGCAATGGAAGTGGCACAATTGGCTGCACATGTTCTTCCGACTGACTTAGACACATTGAGAGGCACTCCTCCCGACCGTCTGATAATGTTCTCTCTTGCTTCGATGATAGCGTTCTCGATGCTATCTCCTCCATGAGCTTCGCCGCGTCTCCACTTACTAACCAAATTATCGATATCACCCTTTGTCAAGGCACGCTTGCGTCCGCCACCGTTGTAACCACTTCCGCTCCAACCATCGTCTAATACGAGTATACCTTCCTCGTGTGTTTTCAACAGACGTTGTAAAGTTTTCACAGACGTAGGTGCCCAACCGAAACGAATCATCTTCTCCATCATCAAACTTCGCTTTCGCGTTTTCTTCGTTGTTTGACCAAGTATTTTAACCGCCTCGGGTTTCGTGTAGACCATAGTTGTCGTATTTTCAGGGAGAGGGATAGCAACATCCTCGGCCTCGTCATCATCAGTGACATTAGGTGGAGTGATAGCGAGTAGCCGTGCTCTCTTTACCCGTGGAGCGGGAGAGATGTCGGAAGGAGACTTGCGAGACTTTGGCTTCATCCCCTTCAAGAAATCAGCAATAAGCTCCATCTGGATGGATACCTTCCTTGCCTTCTACACAATTTTCTTCGTGATTGTGCCTAAATTTAATTTAGCGATATTTAAGCGACTCCGACTACCAGCACCCACGTGGGAACCCGTAGGACGGTCTATCTGACCAGCCTCTCCTCGGATTCTCACCATGGCGACGCACCTCCTAGGGCTCTAAATTCTCGGCACCCCAAAAGTGCCGAAGCATTATCATCGTCATCAATAGCCCCCAACAGCATCAACGAAAAGAGCACCAAAAAAGAATTAAGCAAAGCATGGCTCACAAAGCAAACGCGCGGATTATTCCTGTCAATCGTGGTCCCAACTGGGGACGCGATGGAGGCAGAGGTAGAGGCTATAGGACGGCCTATCTGACCAGCCTCTCCTCGGATTCTCACCATGGCGACGCACCTCCTAGGGATCTAAATTCTCGGCACCCCAAAAGCGCCGACGCAGTATCATCGTCACCAATAGCCCCCAACAGCATCGACGAAAATAACACCAAAAAAGAATAAAGCAAAGCATGGCTCACCAAGCAAACGCGCGGAATTTTCCTGTCAATCGTGGTCCCAACTGGGGACGCGATGGAGGCAGAGGTAGAGGCTACGGCCAAGGAGAACTAAACGGAAGGGGAGAACGGGCGGCAGATCGTCGTGTCCTCTCCGCTCGGCGCAACGAACAGCGCCCGCAGGGAACCAACCCCAATATTTTTGGAACGGCAGCAGCCTCTCCAACACGGAATAAATCCGTAACTTTTGTTGACACCGAAAACAATTTCGATGGAAGCAAAGAGGACCCTGATCGAGGTAATGCACTGTCTGGCAATATGCGAGCCACTGCATCCTCGGCAGGTCAAACTTACCCATCCCAATTCAACCCGACTGAATCTGGCAGAGGAGCCGCGGCTTCTCCCCAAAATCAAAGGGCGACAGCGGGGGGGAAATCCGTCGACACAGACATCGACGGAAGCGACATGAGATTCGAACGAAGCAATGCACTGCCTGGCATGAAAACAATTGCATCCTCGGCAGGTCGAGCTCATCAACTTTCAATTGACCCGGCTGCATCTGGCAGAGGAGCCATCGCTCCTCCCCAAAATCAATATGTGGTGGGGGGGGAAACAAACTACGTCGAAGGGACACCCGAGCGACGCGGCAACTCCATGCATGATGGCATGCAAAGCAACATGTATTCGCAGGGATATTCCCAATCGTTGCATGGAAATTACTCGACCGAATTTGGAGGGGGGCAAGTAGGCCAGTTCCAAAATCAGCAGCAGGGATATCAAATCAATCCCAATCACATCCATCCAAACTACCATCCCCAAAATATGGTACAAAATGGAAACGGGCATGGGGCAAACGATTACTACTCCCAATTCGACCACCAGAGCCACTATGGATATGGCCCAATGTATGGATTTCCCACCCCTTACAGAGGACCATGGTCGGGGGACATGATGCCCCAACATGACCGACCCCCAGGAGGATGGGTACAGCAGCAACTGTACGGTCCCCCGGAGTGGGGACAGGGCCCATGGCAATTCCCCAAGGGGCATGGGAAACTCCATCCTCACGCAGTCCCAATGTCGTATCCGCTTGAAACACGGCTCCACTCCATGGGCGCTCATGTCCCAATCCAGCCAAGTTTAGCATCTGAACTCGAGGGGAGATCTGAGAGATACAGACACGAGTCAGCAACCTCAGTTGAGGGAGGGGAGGCAGCAACCTCAGTCACTCCAGAGAAATCCAAGGCATTTAATGCAGTAGATGATGAGAACATCCTGGAAATTCAGAGAGCAATCGACGATCTCAACTATCCCCACAGTGGTGTCCAGCAAGGGACGGGGGGGAATGATCCTCTGACGGGCTTGAACCAAGGGGAATCCTTCTCTGGCAACGGGGGTAACGAGTCTGATAGAATGGGCGCCCATCCAGCGGTGGCAAGTGACTTTGTGAACTACCCCCTTTCTGAAAACAACAATGTGGCCGCGAGCTCAGGCAAAGAAGACGCCAACGGCTCTCGCAAAATTTTGGAACCTCCCTCGAACCGGTTGGAAACTGGTGACCATCTATCTGAATTCGGAGAATGCAATGTGGCCGCGAGCTCAGGCAAAGAAGACGCCAACGGCTCTCGCAAAATTTTGGTACCTCCCTCGGATCGGTTGGAAACTGGTGACCATCTATCTGAATTCGGAGAATGCAATGTGGCCGCGAGCTCAGGCAAAGAAGACGCCAACGGCTCTCGCAAAATTTTGGCACCAACTGATCGGCTGGAAAATGATGGACCACTAGCTGCATCCGAAGAACCCAATGTGGCCGCGAGCTCAAGCAAAGCAGATGCCGAAAGCTCTCGCAAAGTTGTGGCACCACCCTTGGCCCAGCGATACCGTCCTCCAATCTCGGTCAAAACACAGGCACCGACAAATTGGCAAAAGGAGAAGATAATTGACCTCATTGTCAATGGCTTGCATACGATCGGTCAGAAGGACTTCAATTCAAATACCCTATTGGTACATGAAAACAACTCCCTACTCCTATCGATGGCAGCGGAGAGGATTAAGACGGTTGTCCCATCAGCGAAAAACGAGCATCTCATTGATATCGCCTCCACTATTGTCCACCAACGTGTAGGAACATTGGTCCAATGCATCCGAGACGACATGTTTGCTACGGCCCTGTACGAGTCGATCAAGCCAGACGACATCACTCCGCTCCGTGAAGGTGCTTTGTGCCCAGCCACAGTCCCATCCCTGTTCGCAGTAGACGTACAGAAGCATCTATATAATCCGTCAATTATGCCCAGAGGCAAGCAGGTTGGGATAATCCAACTGTTCTGCAACCGCTACTTCTCATCGACATCGCCACAGATCCGTAGCACGATTACTAAATCTGCCGATGCCGAACAGCTCAAGGCCTGCATCACTGTCCCTGGCGCGATCCCCAACTTTATTCGGCATCTGAAACGGACATGCCTTTTCATTCCACCTGTACTGTTGGATATGGACGCACTGAACGACCATGTACGTACTTACAACCTTGAGGCGGCAATGGAGGAGCCTCCTCCAGAAGAAGCCAACACTCCGTCAATAATCTTTGGCGGAATCCCAGCTGAACTGAACATTGAGACAAATGTCCCAACAGTTGTATCCATCGGTGGGGAAGAAGTAACGAATCTCCAGTCTATCCACCTCCTCCTCCTAAGAGGACGATTCAAGATAGGAGATGATTTTGTCGACTCCCCCTTCAAAGAAGTGACAGTCACCACGAGTGGTGGTACATCTCACATCACCCTGCATGGCGACCAACGTGAAGTTATGCATAAACTTGGCCCCATCCTCCTTGAGCACCTCAGGAAGTGGATGAACCCCATTCCCAGTGAAACAGTGACACTGTCAATGATGGGTCTTGAAGGCGGAACATTCATATCTGGAGCTACCCACGCCCCTGTGAAGAATATATTCGAACTCATGGGCATCCGGAAAGCAACCTTCACAGCAATCCCGGACGAGAAGAAGAAGCATATGGTTCTCCAAAAGCTGCCGTATGCACTACGTGAAAGGCTCCCAAATACGACAATGATGATGAAGGCTCTACAGCAAATAGAGGCAACTCCTGCTGAGAAGATCTCTGACCTCCTTGCACCAGACCGTTTCGAGAAATTTCTCTCAGGGCTATCTCCGGAACCGACACAGTGGACACATGGCCAGGGCCCCCATGGATCCAACATTGAGTATGAGTTTGAACTCAGACTACGCTACGATGACAAGGATGGCGGATGGACGAGCACAGCTGGCACTGTTCTTCTTGCATATGCGAAGGCAGTTGCCGAAGTCTGTCTACATTATGGGCATACGGCAAGTATCCTCCTACCACCCGGGGATGATAAAGCGAGTCGAGAGGCCATCGACATATGTGACCTCGCAAAGAAAGGAAAAATCCCAGGAGCAGGTCTCCTTCAATTTTATGCCTACAACGCAACTGCGGGCCAAAATAAGACTCTGAGGTCATTCGCGGTCTCCTTCAGATCTTCCTACCCTGGGCTTGGTCTACCTGCCCGTGAGAACATGCTGGATGGAAACCATGCTCGCTTCTATATCGCAGCAGTGCGAAAGGCATTAATTTTTGCGACGGTATTCCAACGCATTGAGACTGGGTATGTCCCCAGGATCCTGCTCGAAGGCAGCCTTATGCTCGAGGATGACAACAGGATTAAGTCAGAACTGATCAACAGAGTAGCAAAAGCAGGGAAGAAGGCTGATGTCTCCTCCTTTAAGATCGGTTGGGCAGCAGTGTCAATCAAATATGGACACAAATCGAAGAAGAAGGATAGGCAGGTATACTCGAAATGCGTCTTAGTCAAAGGGGACAACGACCCACTCATTGGGATCTTGTACAACGCCCTCTGTGCACCTACGAACCCTGAAGCCCACCCAGTGACCTCCACTCACAGCCCTACATTAATCGATAAGTCCACGGAAAATTCCCGTGGACTCCTCAAAGACGGTATTGCTCGTGTGCAAGCAAGACCCCTCCATCGGACCTGGACATCGATCACAGGAATCAAGGCTGACCTATTCAGCGTCATCCCGCCCTTTGATCCATTCGATGGCAATGCATCCAGTGTTGGGAATGCGAAATCAGTGGCAGTACTCATACTTACATTGAAATTCGAGTACAAGGGACAATTAGTCAAATCCCCGGTCAAAAAGATTAGCCTCGGCGACTACAAGGGGAAATACAATCTGTATGCCTTCAACANAATCCCCGGTCAAAAAGATTAGCCTCGGCGACTACAAGGGGAAATACAATCTGTATGCCTTCAACAAAGACGCTGAGTGTCTCGTGGCATTCACGAACTATCTCTCCCTGATGCTCCCGAGTCTCCTTGAGAATAGTATCAGTGCAAATGCGAGCCCACGAGTGAACACCACACTGGCAGAGAAGGCCGCGCGAGAAACATCCCAAAACAGCGAGAACCTTGCAAGCTCATGGATCCCCCCGAAATCAAGCAGTAAGCCTGCGGTGAGAGCATGGCAGCCAGATGGGACAGCGACTGCGAGTGAGACGATGGCGGCGATGGCGCAACGTGAGGCGGCGGCATCAGCCCTGGAAACCTGTCGGATCGAGGCAGCGGCCAAGGCAGCAGCAGCATCCTGGGTACCCCCTGAACCAACCAAGATCCACCCTGCTAATGAACACATGCAGGTGGACTTTCCTGGTCTGTCTGAAAAGGACGCACTTGAAGCTCCCACAACTTCAAATGTCATCACTCAATCTGACTCCCCTGTGAAATCAGCTCAAGATTTTCCCCTGACGGCGAAATCCCAACCTCCCGGCGCCCTTCCTCCCCACAAGGATGACCTAATGGAGGACTTAGCTCCACTGGCTGCTCACAAGGACTCCAACACTGGACAACCTGGCGCACCCAGCAAGACTGGTGCAACAACTTCGCAATCTACTTCGATCCGAGTACGCTCTGACGAACCACCCCTGATAAATCAGGGCGATGCCACCTCAACAGCACAACAAGTCTCAACACTGACATCTCAACAGTCCGTCCTGTCATCAAACACGGACGCACAGCTGTCGGATCTTCGTGCCACCGTCGAATCGCAGAGTCGTGTCATTGCTCAGCTGATTGAAAAGCAGGAAGAGCTCCTTGGCGTAGTCAAATCGACAACAAACACTGCACATAGAGAATCGGTGTTCAATATGCAATCTGTGGTAACCCGGGTTGAGTCCTCAATCTCATCGGCAACTCTGTCCTGGCAGTCCAGCCTCGAAGATCAGCGGAAGTGCTATGACCAAAAGTACGAAGAACTCCGCGGTGCAGCAATGATCGAGCAGAGGGAACTTACAAAGTGTATGAATGAGAAACTGTGTGATATAATTGACAGCCTGTACAGAGTTTACAACGGGTACAACGGAGTATCGACGAGCTACGGCAAGAGCATCCACGCATTTGGGAATGAGCTGTTCCAATACAGGCACCAACATGAGCGGCAATCAGCACAGGTAGATTACTTGATCAAGAAGCTGATCAACCTAGCTGATCCGGATGAAGAGGCTGGCCTGGAGGAACTCAGTGACTACATGTCAGAAGCTGATGCCCAACTGGCAAAGGCAAGGGAACTTTATGAAGCTGGAACGTCAGGTGACGACCAAGCATGGTACGACAAGCACTCCAACTTCTACAGCAACTACCAATTTGATCCAAACAATCTCTCGAGCGACTCGCTACAAAACATGTCACTCAAGAAACCAGAGCCGGACTTCACACTTACCCGAGAGCAGGAGGAGTTGTTCTCTCAGGACGATGATGAAGATAGCAATCCGGGTCACCTCCATGATATGCTGAACGGCCTTTACCAAGATTCCGATGCCGACATCGACTCGATCCAGGAGGAGATCCGGACGGATGTGGAGGGTGGGCGAAATGACCATGGATATGTGCAATCCAGAATAGGGGATCAAACATCAGTCTTGGGTACCGATGCTGACGGGGTCGCAGTCGGGACACCAGTCGGAACGCCAACACTAGCCTTGGCCAGCAATGACAACAGTGCCTCAAGCGGCCTGCCTACACCAGCTTTGGCCACTACTGCTGACGCAGTCGCAGCCAGGACACCAGTCGGAACGCCAACACTAGCCTTGGCCAGCAATGACGACAGTGCCTCAAGCAGTCTGCCAACACCAGCCTTGGACACCAATGCTAAAGGTTCCGCAGTCGGGACACCAGTCGGAACCTTGGCCAACAATTATGACAGTGCCTCAAGTGGTCTGCCAACACAAGCTTTGGACACCAGTATTGACAGTGTCGCAGTCGGGACACCAGTCGGAACGCCAAAACCAACTTCGGCCAGCAATGATGACAGAGCATCAAGCGGTCAGCCAGCAAGGAATTTGGGCACCAATTCGGATGGTGCCGCAATCGGAACACCAGTCGGAGCGCCAAAACAAGCATTGGCCAATGTTGACTGTGTTACAATCGGGAAACCAAGTCCAGACTTGGAAGCCAACTCTGGTGGTGTCGCAATCGGGGCACCAGTCGGGAAACCAACAACCCTGGCAAAAACTGATGAAGGCGCTTCAAGCAAGAAGCCAACTCCGGCCTTACCAAGAGGTGTTGCAAGCGGGGAGTCACCTCAAGTCTTGACCAGTACCTACAGTGTCACAAGTGCGATACTGACACGAGTCCTTGCCAATGAACACAACAGTGTCCCAAGCGCGAAGCAAGCACCAATTTTAGCCAATGATGCTACCAGTGTCACAAGTGCAAAGTCAACAATACTTCTGGCCAATAAGAATGACAGTGCCACAAGTGCGAAGCCACCACCAGTCTTGGCCAACAATTCTGGCGGTGTCGCCATCGGGAATCCAATCTCAATCTTGCCCAATACCGCTGGCAATGTTGCAAGTGAGGAGCCAACGCAATTTCTTGACAATGACGCGGTGAGTGTCTCAAGTGCGGAACCAGCACCAGCCCTGGACAAGGATGCAGGCAATGCACCAAGCATAGAGCCAGCATTAGCCCCGCTAAATAGTGAAACCGCTGCACCGGCACTACCGAGGACGGACGACTGGGACTCCGAGGAGGACATCAACCCAGCCATCGGTACCTGCCATGTGTGTGGAGATGAAGGCAGATTCCTCATCCAATGCGAGCACTGCATGGAGTATGTGCACGAGACCTGCACGCGAACAGTCGGTGTAGGACACGAAGAACTGTGCCTCCCATGCCGGAGAGAGAAGGCACTTGATGCTGCATCAAAAGAGAGCACCACCGAAAATGACGACTCCTCTGATGAATCGGAGGACTCTGGGAAGGATGGCGATGGATCAGACAATGATGACGAAGAAGCCTATGTCCCACCTGGTGAATCCGACTCGGACTCATCCAGGTCGGCACAAGCGCCAGAAGCTAAGCCTGTTCGCACACTGGCCAAGAGCCCGGGCGTGACGGACACGAAACTGAATCCTGCAGCGCCAGTGGCTCCAGACTCGATACAGAAATACTTCGAGAAGAAAAGTTTGAAACCTTCAGACTCCCAGCTGAAATCACCACCCGAATCAATCATCCCCTCAACTGCCCCTAACAAGCAACCAAGCTCTGGGCCCAACACCACCCAACCAAGTCCACAGAAGGACCTGCGCCCCTCATGGCAAGCCCAGAAGCGCAAAACGAGATCCGTTACAGCTATCGAGCGTAGCGCCTCCGAGGCA
>JALLAU010006189.1:0-14051 GCA_036939495.1 Thalassiosira hispida | reverse complement strand
CCTGATATCCACATTGAAGACGAAGGCCTCGGCAATCTCTCACCCCCTGCTCGTGGTTCTCCCTCTGAGGGAGACACAAAAAATGGAAGCTAAGTTCAACCCCCCAGGCGAGAAGAAGATCATCCTTGACTGTTCTTGCCAACGCTACATAACTACGCTATCTATGATACCTCTACCTACCACCTCTAGGTACTTACTCTCTCTAGTCTCTCTAGCCACGAACAGCTCTAGCTCTCTCTAGGTAGGTAGGTACAGGTAGGTACCTTCTAGATAAAATAATGGAACCTCCGTCGAATTGACTCTGTGTACTCTGTCACTCTAGTGTGATGGATGCTGATGGGTGGGGGGAGGGGTCTGCTTTAATTCCAAGCCCAACAGCGGCCATGCATTTTGCAGGCGACTGATGAAACACATCACCTTTAGCGTGACTGCTCAATTAAAGGAACAAGCGCACTCAAATTCACAAGCAACGTAATTATGAAGTGGGAATTTCACCATTCTCTAGAGGCCGACGCTGATGGAGCGAATGAAAATGTCTGCCCGAATCGCCGAGTAGGGCTCTCTGGCGAACGATCAATCGAGAGTGACAAAAAAACACCTAGTGACAAAATCGATGAGTGCCTCCCTCTTAAAGATCATCCTTTATACGGAGAGTATTTTCGTTTGCTCGGAAAAGGCCTCCGTCGAAGTTGGGTTCAGAATCTCATTGAAAACAAAGGTCTAGACAAAAAGATTTTAGATTTAGATCCAAACCTACCTTTGTCAGTGCAAGAACTAGATTGTGAGGAAGCGCATCCCACTGGTGGAAATGAAGGCACCAGGTTGCCACTTCAGGAAAGGCTAGATAGTGACGAATCTGGAAAGCACTCCCCAACCCATCAGCATGTGAATGTTTGTGGGTCTCTGACAAAAAAGTCTGATCCGAGGGCAGCTTCAATGACAATGCTAAGCAAACGAGCCCCGACTCTTTCGCCAGAAAAGGACACACAGAGTGAATCAGTGTATACCAGGGGAAGCGAAGGCACCACCTTGCCACTTCAGCTTCAGGAAAGGCTAGATAGTTCATCTGGAAAGTGCTCTTCAACAAATTCACCGAAGAAATTCAAACACAATAAAGAAAATGCTGATCCGAGGGCAGCTCTAATGGCAATGCTTAGCAAACAAATCCCCAAAAGCGAAGCAAGGAGTGAATCAGTGCATCTCGCTGGTGAATCCGAAGCTTTATCTGATGGTGCATTAACGGGCACTGGTGCTCTTAGTTCCATTGGGGCTCCACTGAGAGATGACCCGACCTACACAAAATACTTCAAAATGCTCAAAATGGTATGATGTAATTTCTTTTCTGTCCCCGTGTATTTTTACAATGGTTGTTCATGATCGGCTCTGCTTCTCTACTTCAAATGTATGCAGGGACTGCCAATGGGTGCTGTAAAGAATTCAATGCAGCAGGATGGGCACGACCCGGCCATTATGGAACTCGATCCTGACAAATCTTTAGAGTACCACGAGGCTATGGCGTCCAGGGCGAATGGCAGCAAGAATAAAGCGAAAAAGAAGTCACCCAAAGAGCCACGTGCCAGAAGAAAGAAAATTTTCTGGAATGGCATTGAGGAGTCTGAGATTTGTTCTGATTCGTTGTGGTGGACGATAAATAATTCACTTGATTTCGAGTCTCTCAATGTCGACGAAGATGAATTTGAAAGCTTATTCACAGAGAACTCGAAATCAGTTCAAGGCGGTGTTATTATGGCCGCATCGAAGCAAAACAGGCGAATTCAATTAGTTGACGCAAAGCGCGGAACGAATGGTGGCATCATCCTAGGCTCAATGAAAATTGACTTTTCCATTTTGGCAGAAATGGTCGATGACATGTAAGTTTTTACTTCATGCTCACTTCAATTACTGAACAGTACCCGCTAAAGTCGTTCTTCCTTGATTAAAGGGAATGTGGTGAGCTTACCGACACACAGCTGTCAGCCCTGAAAGAACTTCTTCCAACAAAAAAGGAAGTAACATCTATTGAGGAATACATGAAAGAGACATCTCCTTCTCAAACTGCAATGAAGGGTCTCGCAGCATGTGAGAGGTATATGCTTGCTATGATGAAAGTTGATAATGCAGAAGAAAAGTTTGAATGCATGATCATTAAGCACGATTTTGAAAACAAATTGACGGAAATTATGGAGGACATAGACACTTTGGCTGATGCTTGTAGAGAAGTGCAAAAGTCAGCTCGACTTCGAAGTCTCATGGCCAAGATTCTTATTTTGGGAAATAAAATCAATGCTGGGGATAATGGCAAAGTAGTTCAAGGGTTCAAGCTTCATGATCTGCTAAAACTTGATGAGGTAGAGTTTTCCGTGTCGCTATTATTTCATATCTCAATGGTAACTCATATTGATTTCAACACTGTCTATCATTCATTGGCATCAGGTCAAGGCATTTGATAAAAGGACAAGTGTGCTACAGTACCTGATGAAACTTGTAAATGTTACTGACCCCGATTTACTAAAAGTACAGGAGGAGCTACTCTCAATTGGCCCAGCTAAGAAAGTAGTTCTTGAATCTGTCGCATCTCAGTTGACGGAACTAGGTGACCAATTGGCTAGGGTGAACAAAAATATAGCAGCTATGGATTCTGCAACAAAGTCAGAATATGAAATCAGTGCTGAGCATGTAAGGAACCTGCCAGCAATGAATGAGTTTTCTTTGCGCGCAGAGAAACTCACCAATGAAGCGAACATAAGGATCATGAGGTGCAAGCTAATTTTGAAGTCGTCTGAAGGTACTTTGGTGAAGATCAAGAAATGACTAGTGCAGAATTTTTTGGGACTTTAAACAAGTTTGTTGCATCGTTTGACATTGCCAAAATGAAGGCAACATCAAGAAATGAATAGGTCATAGTGAGATGAGGCCTACCAATGCCTTTTCAAAAAAATCCGCGCAATATTTCTTAGTAAGCTCTCTTGGAAGTGTTGATAAAGAATGTTATAGATAATATCACAAGAAGTAAGAATGTTCAGGAAAGCTATTGCTTATTCATATACTCATACTGCTCGCCCCTTGTTGATTCTCCATCTTGTTTGCTTTTCACCCCCCCCCCCTCGCGCCTCTAGAGGCGCCCCCAAACTGCACTCATTGTCACTATTATCCTAGTGTCTCAGAAATTCAATTGAAAGGTGTTGAAAGGCAATTGAATCCTCCCGCCCCCCTCTTTCGTTTATTCAAGGCCCTAGAGCGAGGTACAGCTTTTACTGTCCATCAATAAAACGTTCAATCATACCCTGTAACTATAGATCACTGATAGAAAGCTACATCTGGGTTCTGTCTGGAGCTCAATTATGTCATATCATCGCCCCATCTTCTCTAAGCTCAGCTAGTAGGCGAAACCAATTTTAAAATGACCAATAAATTCAAAATTGGCAGTGGGACGAAGCTGCATAAAGTTTAGGCAAGTTTTTTTAGGTTTTATTTTGGGGACAAACACACAGACAGACACACACTGCATTTTTTTGGCCTTTGGAGCCGGTTTTAGCTTCTGCTCACACAAGAATCAAAACTTGTTTCATTTTCGGCAGCCGGTTTGCTGAGGTACTGAGACATCGTTATCGTCCTCTGGCTTTTTTGTTAGTGATGTGCTGATAAGCGAGGTCTTGGTGTCGATAAGACCGCGTAGGAATCAATATTCAACTCAGTAGCTTATAAGCACCAAGAGAAAAAGTTACAACAGACAATTTGGCGGGAAGTACAAGAACCCTTCTGATCCACCTAGCCATGCTCCCATATCCACGCCCGAATAGTTTCTGCTCCTTTACTTTCACTCTCAACACAAATCATGATCAAGTCTCGAGAGAATCTCTTTGGCTTTGATCAATATGTGTGTAATATGCGCAGTGATCTTGGCCTGGCCCATGTACACCAGGAAGAAGTAGAAAGATCGAGATAGTACCTACTTCTCATGAGGAGATATCATCTTGAGTGAGTATCTACTGAGGGGTATCATTTCGTTTGAGTTCTCTAGTGCGATCGTACGCGAGACATATATAGACACATCGTTCCTGATAAACCAAGCTATCGACTCTCGGCTGACCAATCGTGTGTCGTAGGTACGTACCTAACACCACCGCCCCCACCATGGGATCCGAAACGCACCAACCCGAAGGTGACGCCGGATGCGAATCGACGAGAGGCCGGTCAATAACGTGTCCTGATCGATAGGGGCGACACGAGGAAAAAGNCCCCCACCATGGGATCCGAAACGCACCAACCCGAAGGTGACGCCGGATGCGAATCGACGAGAGGCCGGTCAATAACGTGTCCTGATCGATAGGGGCGACACGAGGAAAAAGGAACGGAGGAAATCGACGGTCCAGAGCCCTCAAACTGGACGCGGGCGATTCCCATCGTGATACCTAGTTAGGCGAAGTACCTTACCTAGCTTCACCACTAGGTAAAACCCAACACAATCAATCAATTGAATTGCATCAACTTAATAAATTATTCTACAGCCACACGATGAACAACAACGAACGAAACAATCCCTCCGCCCCTCGCGACAGCAGGGGCCACCTTTTGACCACCCATCCACCCAGCTCACAGTTAGCAACCCGCCAGCATGGACGAGGACAAGGGTACGGCAATGGCAATGGCAATGGTGGAGGACGAGGAGGCCGAGGCCAAGAGAACGGAAGGGGAAACGGCGGACGGGGAGGAGGCCGGCCGTGGACGAAGGGTACGCCGACTCGGAACAACCGGTCCCAAGGACCAAGGCCAGGAACTAACACTGCAGGCCACTATGGCCCACCCAACTCGAACCCACGAGGAGGCCACCCTGCAGGGAACATTGGCCATGGGCATGGCCAAGGATACGGATCCGACGGGCAAGGCCAAGGATACGGATCCGACGGTCGCACGTCGGGATGGCAACCAGGCGGATACACCTCGTCCGCGGACCAGCAATACCCATCCCATCAGGAAGAAGGATATGGATCCTTTCAGAATCAGGGGAGTGGAAATGAAGGGAATTATGGAGGAGAGGTGAAGTGGACATTGGGGGGGCAAGAGGTGCAGAACCATTGGGACGGTACCAATAGGTGGGAGAAGCCGAAGCATACGGCTCGGCCCCGCAAAGGACAGGCCCCAAGTAGCCAAACCCAATACCAAAACAAATATGCCTCCCTCCTAAATGAAGGAAAAACACCCCAGGGGAGCCGAGGCAAAAAAGGCAATCACATAGCCCAGGAAGAGTGGGACAAGATGTCTCAGGGGGAGAAAGAGAGGGAGAAAGATAGGCAACAGATTATTAAGGCTGAGCAGTACCTCGAAAGGTTGAAGAAAAAGGGGGAGGCCAGTCTGGCAGCAACCCAACTAAGGGAACAGCAAGTTGGTCCTATGGAGGAGGAGGCTACGGCCACGAAAACCAATGATGCACCAGCAGTTCCGGCGGCCCTCCCAAACGACAGCGTGAAGGAGATGAGGGAGATGGGGAAGAGGCTCATCACGACCCCCCCCACGTCATGGTCCTGGGCTACAGTCAAAAAGTGCGGTCATTGGGAAGGAGCATCATTAATGATCTCTCTTGCCACACAGGTGGTACACGCCTATCACGACCCACCCACAATGGAACCCTCGGTCATTGCTTCTTTCCTCCTATTTGAGAGGATGACAAAAATCTTTAACATCATCCGGGACGAAGACGAGGTCGCTTCTTTCATTAAAAAGATTGAGTACGCCACCCCGCCCAAGGCATCCAAAACAACGACGCCAGCCCAGGCATTAGACCTGTATGATGATGATCTCCACCTCGCAATCAGAGGAGGCAATTACAACCCCTCTCAATCCGTGGCGGCGTTGAAGAAATTTGCGGAACGATTCTTCCCAGTTGAACATAGACTGGTGAGGAAGGTAATTAAGAAACTGGGGGATACGGACGGCCTGCTAGACAAAGTGATGACGGTCCCAGGAGCCCTCCACGAGGCCCTCTCCAGTGCAAATAACCTCATTGATTACCTCGCTCCAGTCTATATCAGCCCCACTACCCTCGGCATCTTTATGCCCCCAGTGCATGGCATTGGGCAAGGCCACAATGATGGGATTGATTCCGACGGAGATGAGACAATTGATACATTGGACACAGGAGTAGCAGTAGCAGTATCGAAGAAAGTTGAAAGTGTTATTCAGGTTGATCAGAAGGAGCACGCCAGGGTATTGATTCAGGACAGTGGACTCGTCCAAATGATGGAGCTTCGTGGATTCCCCCCACTCCTGGACACAGGCCGCTACGTCCCGAGCACGGCATTGCCATTCAATGGAACCGGTAACTTATTGCCCTTTGATGAAATGATTACCTACAGTAAATTTGTTTTCGACAACTCTGTTCTCCCGTCGCCATTTACCCAGGTGAAGAAATTGGGGCGGGACGGTTNATTTGTTTTCGACAACTCTGTTCTCCCGTCGCCATTTACCCAGGTGAAGAAATTGGGGCGGGACGGTTCGATTGTCATCCAATTATTCGGGACATCACTCCTGGGAATGGAAGCAGCGGCCACCACCATTATCAACTCCATCCCGACCCTTTTTCCCACCACCACGATGAACATCACACTGGGCCACCCTGGGACGGAGAGAGTCCACTTGGACGCCGGTCGAATTACTAATGGGGCGATTAGCTCGGTCGAAGTCGCAGTCGAAGACGCTCGCGAAATTCTCAAGAGGAATGTAAAGGAGTCGTCCAATCTCGGAATTATTCATGGGGCGACTAGCTCGGTCGAGGTCGCAGTCGAAGACGCTCGCGAAATTCCCAAGAGGAATGAAAAGGAGTCGTCCAATCTCGGTGTTATTCATGGGGCGATTCGCTCGGTCGAAGTCGCAGTCGAAGACGCTCGCGAAATTCTCAAGATGAATGAAAAGGAGTCGTCCAATCTCGGAATTATTCATGGGGCAATTCGCTCGGTTGAAGGCACGGCCGAAAGCGCGAGCGAAATCCCGACAATCCAAGGGAAAAAACCCAATGGAACACCAGTCGTGCACGCCGTCGGACAGGGACTGACCGGGCACACTGTTGATATGAGTGGAACCAAGGATGTATCACCCATTGGAAATTCGGCAAGTAAGACTGCGGGGGGGAATGAACCCATGGCGGTCACCCAAGGGACACCCGCTCCTATAGTGACAGGCGATCAAGCGGTCCCACCACCACCAGCACAACCCAGGGTTGAAGCCAAAGCCCCCCAACTCCTAAACCCGTTTGTGCACACACTTGGGAACCCGGACGGGGCTGGCAACCAAGGGATCCCACCAGATTCNAGTGGTCCCACCACCACCAGCACAACCCAGGGTTGAAGCCAAAGCCCCCCAACTCCTAAACCCGTTCGTGCACACACTTGGGAACCCGGATGGGGCTGGCAACCAAGGGATTCATCCAGATCCACGGCTCAAAGCCGCAATTGATGCCTCCCACCTTGGAGTAGGACCGTCTCAACCCCCAAAAGTAGCCATGGACCCAGTCGCCGAGATGCAATTGGCAGACTTCGGATATGGGAGTATGACAGCAAAGGACAAAGGCCGGTTGTTGAGGGATCACCTACCCCAATACCTAGGCAAGATCCTGCAAGTGAACGATGTACTCCGCGCCTGGGAGAAACTAAGCATCATGACGGATATGGCTCTGATCAACGTAGTTGGTTATCCACCTGCATTTGAGAAATTTATGGGAGAACTGGACGCCGCCCCAGCGAAATTCAGATACGGCAGTTACAGCTGCGGCTCCAATGTTAAATTCCGGATGACAGTTAAGATCCGGTGTGAGAACCACCTCACAGGTTTCGAGGAACCAATAGGGAAACTCATTGCAAAATACGGCGCACTTTCCCAGTCAGTGATGGAACATTATGGCCACACCTTCCGCATGATAGGGACCAAGTGGCAACCCACACTCCCTGAGGTTGATTTCAGCNGGAACATTATGGCCACACCTTCCGCATGATAGGGACCAAGTGGCAACCCACACTCCCTGAGGTTGATTTCAGCGTGGAACTCCCATCCGAAGATGAACTGTCCAACTACGCCAGCATGGCCGACATAATCAAGGAGACAGGGAGGGTCAGAAGCTTTGACCTCCAACTACTATGCTCGTTTGAAGGATATGCTGGCAACAGATCAACTGCATCCCTGACTGGTCAAGTAGTGGCCGAAGCAAAAGCTAGATTCAATACATGGGGGCTACAGCACACTCAACGCGAACGCGAGGAAGTAGGGAGCAAGGCAGTAGCTGTTATCTTGGGCAGCCATCCATTGGATGATGATATCGATATCAAGCAAGAACTCCAGCAACGAGCCCATTCCGGACTGGGGGTTGAGCTGGACCCTGAAAGCTACAGAGTTGGACAGTATACCCTCCGTGTTAACGATGCGAAGAATAGCTTCGTAGTAGTCAAGGCGATCTTCGCCACGGAGGAACATGCGCCGCTTCTAAGGAAAACCTTGACAGCCATCCCCACACTGAGTGAAGCGGCCCATGCAGTGACCCGAGGATACTCCATCCATTCGACGGAGCGAGTGGTAGGGGCAACCCCGCCAAGGTACCCACAAGAATTCCTGGCGGCTGTAGCAGCATCATTGGAGACTTGGTCCGACCTCATCTCGCTGGATATCACAGGGACCAAAAGGTTTATTGATTTGTTCAGGCTCAAACCACCAGCTTCATTCATGGGGGGATATTCGGAGAAGAACACCAAGAGTGTAGTGCAACTTCTATTGGACGGGACAGTTCTCTCCAAAGGAACGGTACTCCCTTCCCCCATCATTAAGATCACGAGGACAGAACACTCGAAGTACCGCCTTTATGCGAAGAAAACTGATGCCAGCGCTTTTCAGCTTTTCATGGGCCCTGCAATGGCGCTATTGCATAGATACATACGCCCTTTGGATGCGAAAGTCAATCTCAACATGACATCGACATCATTGCAACGCCTGATAGCGGAAGTTGGTAATCAAGCTACAAGAGGCAACCAAGGGCCCCAGTTAGATGCTAGCGCAGCGGCTTCCGGAGGCGGCGGCCCAGGCTCCACGAGCCCTGTTGTCGACCCCAATGAGGGATTAGACGCTAATGTGGATTTCAATATGGATCTCGATAGGGAGACGGAATTCATGGCCAACCTAATGCAGGCTGAGGCAAGGAACACACCTCAAGGATCCATGGTAACACCACACAAGACGCAGGTCGCGACAGACGTCGCCAGCACACCTCAAGTTGTGGGATCACCTCGGTTGGGCCTTCCAAGTTTACCGCCACAAGAGGACAGTGGACATGACACTAGCCCACTGAGGTCGAGGAATGTAGCACTGGAGGAGTCCCAGGCCATGATAGCGAAACTCCAAGATGAAATCGAGGGCCTCAAATCACGCTCACTTCACCAAAAAGACCGGATGGCACATGGCCTCAACGGAAATGATAAGCGAGACGGGATGTCCCATCTTACAGCCTCAACAACATATCCCATGACCACTGCGTACTCCGACGTCCAGTCCTCTCTCACAGGCGAGAGCCGGGAGTTAGCGCGAGTCTTGGAAAGGATGAGGATCGATCAACGAAAGGAGAACGAAGTACTCCACAACGAGACCCAAGACAATCTATTCAAGATCATGGAATTCCATGATGAACGAATTGACCGAGAGTTCAGTCGCTATGCCGATATGATGGGCATAATGAAAGCGACCATGGGATCGGTTGAGTCCCAGATGCGTCAATGTGAAGCAGCCTTCCGCCTGTTCGATGCCCAGTCAGTGCGATCAGTACTGCAGATTGACTATCTCATTGCAAATCTCAGGTTCGGGAAGCAACTGCAGGATTCAGTCCCAAATGACGCATGCGAGAA
The DNA here is from genome assembly GCA_036939495.1 of Thalassiosira hispida. Taxonomy (NCBI): domain Eukaryota; phylum Bacillariophyta; class Thalassiosirophyceae; order Thalassiosirales; family Thalassiosiraceae; genus Thalassiosira; species Thalassiosira hispida. Next base: position 4,176 of record JALLAU010006189.1, on the reverse strand, counting down.
GATTAGCAAAGAGATGGACCGGCACTTAGATGAGTATGACACCATGGTCAACGCAGTGGACATGCTGATCACTCACCACACCGATGGACAGGACGAGGCGGAGTGCACCCCGCAAGCACTCTCCATTGAGAGGGTGCGCATTCTCAAAGCTAAGCTTGACGGGGTTACGCGTAGATTAGACGCTGCTTCACCTGCCGGAAAGGCTAGCGCTACGATGGACACAGAGTCCAGTCGGGACCAAGCGCCACTGATCAGTCTTAAGCCTACTCTTGCGGGCAAGGATATGACACTCGCCAAAGTCACAGCGACAGCGGAATCACAGGAGACAGGGCCCAACGATGGACTGAAACCACCTCCACTCTCTGCCGAACTGAATGAAATGATTGAATCTCTTACCGAAGCACTGGAGTGCACGGATGACAAGATGAAGAAGCAGACAACTTGGCAGGGTAGAGATGACACAGGAGCCAAAGTAGATCCAGTCGGGGACAGCGGATGGGATACCCAGGGCGGCACTGGCGACCACGAAGAATCCGATGTTGAAGATGTTACGCCGGAATCAGAATCAGTTCTACTAGCGAACACACTTGTGAGCCACGAGGTCAAACCAGTTGAAAACCTTGACCAATCAGGGAAGGAGGAGCCTCGCCCCAACTCAACCTTGGCCGGACTTAATCCCCTTCCAGCTGACAAGCCTGTCTTGACCCAACAAAAGTCAATCCCAAGCGCCAAGACTTCGGTCCCCGCTGCTCCAGCAGATAGTCATGCCCTAGGCGAACCAGCACAGCAAGCCCAAGCCCAAAATGTGCAATATGGGAGCACGGGTGAAGCGTTACCGAGCAACGTCAACGACAAGCTAACGTGCAAACCAGGAGGCCCCCAAGATGATGACTCACAGCAGCCCCCCTTGTTAGAGAGAGGTGCCTCAAGCGATGAGGACTCAGCCCAAACTGCGTCCTCTGTCCTGAAAGGAGAGGCGGTACAACAATGTGCTGAATGTGGTTCGAGCGGATTCCTGTACGAATGCACTACCTGTAAGCAGCACCTTCATGCAGATTGCATGCAAAGGCTTGTACCAGCTATCTGTCCCCAATGCACAAAACGACGGGATTCCTACGAGGAGGATGATAACTCAGCCCAGCCCCGTTTAGTCCAAGAGGAATTTTCGTTAGGGGGGCCAACGTCAAGCCGCCATGACTCTTCTGAAGAGATAGAGAGCAATGATGGTAACGACTCCGATTACAAAGAGTATGGTATATTCGAGAAGGAGAAGAAGTCGAAAGCGACAAGAGGAAGAAGAATTGTGAAAGTCAGAAAATCTGCACCTGCAGCAGCATCGCCAGCGAAAACCAGAGCTAAAGCGACATATGAGTGGGTCCACGCACCCGGCTCATGTCTCCATGCAAATATTGACCCTGCTGGAGACCCCTTACTGCCAAGAAAAGAAAAAGACGGAATTACCCGACTCGCTTACCACAACATTGCAACATCGACGATGGGCCACGGCTTCGAGGTAGCGAATGAAATAGATGTCATAAATGAACTAGGTGTCAATATTCAAGGATTCTCCGAAATTAATAAGCCATGGTCGTCGCAGAACAAGTGGGAGTATGACCTCCAAATGGACTTGGTATTCAACCACTCCAGGACGATATATTCTTCACTGCCAACCGACTATGAGACGACCCGCCAACAGGGCGGGAACTTGTTGACCGTGAATGGATCTGCAGCGGGCCGAGTAAGCAACAGCGGTTCCGACAAGTTGGGCCGGTTTTGCTGGTTCACGCTAAGAGGAGGTCGCGATGAAGGCATCCTAGTAGTCAATGGTTATCGGGTATGCCAAGAGAAGTCCGACAACCCTGGCCCATTCACGGCTTACACAGGGCAGTACACCGCGATGAGAGAAGCTGGGGTTAAAGAACCCAATCCACGGCAACAAATATTGACCGACATCTCAGCCCTCGTTGAGGCAAAGCGCCTCGANGGGGTTAAAGAACCCAATCCACGGCAACAAATATTGACCGACATCTCAGCCCTCGTTGAGGCAAAGCGCCTCGAAGGATTCCGACCGATTGTTATGCTGGATGCAAATGGAGACTACAACTGCGAAAAGGAAAAGGACACGAAGTTAGAGCAGTTTATTGCGAAGTCCCACCTAGTTGATCCCTACCATGAAAAATTCCCAGCACCAATCAAAACCTACGTGTACGGCAAGAAGAGGCTTGACTACATTCTCATGGACCCCAGCCTTGTCAGCGCGGTGGAGCGGATTGGCTACCTCGGATCTCACGATGGCACATTCTCCGACCACACAGTGGCATATGTTGATTTTAACACGAAGCTATTGTTCAAAGGCATTATCAACCGCCCAGTCGACATCCATGCGNNNNGTTGATTTTAACACGAAGCTATTGTTCAAAGGCATTATCAACCGCCCAGTCGACATCCATGCGCGGGAGTTCCGGCTAGAACAAAAGGACAAAATTGCCAAGTTCATCGACGAGTTAATCCCAGCTTTCAAAGCAAACTCGATCAAGGAACGGGTGTTCAAGCTCGCGGCAAGCTTTGCATTGACTGGCAAAACGAAAGCTAACATTAAAAAGTACCAGAAACTCGATGATCAGATACGGGAAACAGCAATGGCTGTAGCAAAGAAGGTGGGCAGGAAGAAATTTGGCTACATGAGAAGTCCAAATATCACACTATGTGGCCGCCTACTCATCCTCTCCAAGATGATCCTCGACTGCAAAAGTAGACATGCACCCTACACCATAGCCCTCATCAAGAGAGCAGAGGCCATGGAAGTAAACTTGGGCCACTACGAGACAAAAACATCCACCGACGTCCGCAAGGAGGTGAAAGATCGCCACAAGAGCCTGTGGCTGGCACAGAAGGATTGCGAGACCGAACGAATGGAATGGATTAAGGAGGTCGCCATGGAGCGAGCGACGGCAGCTGGTGATGAAGACTGGAAAGCTGGTCTGAAGGATATGCTGCGCACGGCAGAGGACCGTGCAATTAACCGTAAGCTGACGGCAGTAACCAAGGGCCGGGCACGCCAATTGGACAGGATAGAAATCCCCAACCACGATTGGTTCTGGTCACTCAAGGCAAATGAACTGTACCATCATGAACGAGGAAATTTCGAGGCATATCCGTCTGCAGGAGGTGACACCTACCACAGGCACCACACTTTGAAGCCAATACCTCCAGATGCGATCAAAGTACTGGTTAAGGACAGCGGCACCTTCTACCACATTACCAAGAAGATTGATTGGTTTTATTCCTTCTCAGCGAATAGGCTGTACCACGTNGCACCTTCTATCACATTACCAAGAAGATTGATTGGTTTTATTCCTTCTCAGCGAATAGGCTGTACCACGTTGAGCACGGCTCCACCACCTCCTATGGGATGATCGCGGATGGAACCTACAATGTGAGGAAAACATCGGCCATACCCACAGACGCGGTAGCAGCAGTGGTAGAAGTAGTGGAGATCGGCACAATCCGACTGTTGGAAACTTTGCCAATCCCAGCAGCAATTTGGGAAGATGTCACCACGCAAAGCCAGATTGAACCCAAAATCAAGGAAAGGAACAAGCGCCACCTACAACAGACCGCTATAGAGGGAGGAGTTAGTAGTGGACCAATCATGTCAGATTTAACTTCCGACTACGGCCTATCTCCAGCGGCGGATGCACTGTTACGGGGAGAGTATACCACCGAGCATACAGTTGATCCAGTCATGGCAGCCTGGTTTCGACAGATAAAACAGACCGACAAGGAGAAGGAAAGCCCACCCATCGTAGGGGTCATGACTAAGGCACAGTTTCAATACTCCTTCAAGGTCGCAAGAGAGAAGACATCATCCTCTCCGTCGGGTATGCACTACACTATTTGGAAAGCAATGGCTACCTCTGACTATTGCGCAGAATTCCTGTGTATTATGACCAGCCTCCCGTTTATGTTCGGTTTCGCTAACAACAGATGGTTGAGGGAGGTTGATGTCATGTTGGAAAAGAAGAAAGGAGTACGGAAAATACACCTGCTCCGCATTATTGGCTTGCTGGAAGCGGATTTCAACACCGCACTGAAGTTTTTCATTGCGTCCCAAATGCAGGCAGCCGCCGAGAATAATGGCATATCAGGCGAACAGTGGGGCAGCCGCAAGAACCG
>JALLAU010005008.1:0-10324 GCA_036939495.1 Thalassiosira hispida | reverse complement strand
GGCTTAGGGGGCCTTTTTCGATTAGGTGTGTGAATGGGGCCCACGGCCGGACTATGTACAATACAGCTTTTTTTGCTGCCTGCATCCTGCATTGCGATTGCAGATTCTTAAATACTATTTATGGTATGAGACACTATGTATGATTGCACCTTCTGAACACGGTATTTGTATGCATCATTGTGCTGCTCATCGTGTTTTGTGCATTGAGCACATAATAGAAGCCTAACCCTGCTGATGCAAGGAAATACACATCGGTAGAGTTAAAAGAAGAGATGGGCAGCACGAGTCACTTCAGCTTCTCAGAGTGTGTGTGGTGGTGTCTTCTCGTAAATTCTACATCTATTACAACCAAATGCAATATAAAAAGTGTTAGTGACACTAAAATCAAAATCGATCAGTAAGTCCTAGCCGCATTACTTGTGCTCTGCTGTTTTTTTCAGCTCCTTGATATATAGTTGTGAAAATGTTGAGAAAGAAATTGATTAAACTGTCCTGATATGCATGGTTTCCATCAAACGAAATGGTTACTATCTCCCCCTGTCGGTATTCTGGCCATCAATACTGATCTATGTGGATAATCAGTTGCGGACAGGTTGTAGGTACTACCAAACAATGGGTTATGACATCATATGGGCATCATGCCAAGAATAAGTACACCACTTCTTATTGCCTTCTTGGAAATGCAAGTGTGAAAAGCAAAATCAACCATCAACATGATCATGCTCTATCATCAGCCTCTCTATCATAGATTGAGTGTGCAAGCACTGTTCATAGGAAAGCATCCCTTGACATTCATCCGGCGGGAATGCAGGAATGATAGAAACTTGATTCTTCTGTAATAGTTGTTGTATGGAAGGCGTTTTGGTATGATGTGAATGTTGTCGTGAACTCTGATGATGCATTTGTTGTCGTCGTTGTTGTTGTGTATGTGCATTGTGGGTAGATTTGTCGGCAGAATTACTTTTCGGGTTACTAGCACCACTGCCATTGCCATTATCGCACCGTGCCATCCCTTCGCACCGTGACATCCCTTTTGTTCCCTCTTGCCTCTTCTTCTCCCCACCTTCTTCTTGTGCCTTAAATATTGTAGTGATGTCTTCTGACTCCTCCTCTCCAACTACTCCATTATGAACACGAAATACCACCTGGCTCCAAACACAGTGTGGCCAAACTACCTCCATGACTATCACATCCAGTATTTGTTTTCGGGGAAGAAAGGCACGCACTTTATACTGAGCGTCTGAATAATTATTTGTGTATTCATTGTAAGACTTTGTATTGGAATGCTCTGGTGGTATTAGCTGCAATGATGCCTTTTTCGTGCCTTCGTAATTGCCATAAATGGACACGAGTTGTACACCCATGGGAGTGATTTCGACGGCGGCCTCCACAAGTTGCCGTGCGACAAATAAACGTTGGTAGAGGCGACATAATACGTTCCAGCATACTATAATAAGTATGCATAAAGCAATTGTGGTGGAGATGGAATCGCCATCGATATTGATATTGGAGATGTGGGCGGTGACAAGGAAGGTTATCGTTATCGCTACCGCCAGCGTTATTCTTTTATGATGAGCACCTATGCCGATGCGGTCATGTTCAGTCGTCGGAGCGCGGATGACTACTCGGTCCATCTTGCTGTCGCGGTGCGGATAGGAGCCGATGAGGCGAGATAGATTGGCGTGTAGTGGCACGAGAGTGGCTGTTGCGGTTGCGTGTTGCGTCGAGTCTGCGAGAGAGAGGCCCTAATGTATCAATTCCCACGTGGGGAGCTAGTTTCCCGCCAAAAACAGCGCTCTCTCTCTCTCCTCCTCTCTCTCTGTGTCGGAATTTCACAACAAGATTGCTACTCGTATGTTTATTATCCTTTCACTTGAAGCGAATCATCAAATACCATGCTTCGTGCCGATGACAGTATCGAAGGAGATTGCAATGCCGATGAGGAACTGGGATGGGACGACACGTCAACAGTAGACGGTACCTTCGATGGCAGCGATGGGGGAAATAATGAGGATTGCCTTCCGTCGTGCATCAGAATCTCTTCGTGGAACAACGAGAGCGGCATTTTTTTCGACGGTGACTTGGTAGAAGTCATAGGATACAGCGGCGTGAGATGCGGCGATGACTCTCTTTCGCTATCCCAAAACAAGGATCCTCCTCCGACAGTATCATCATTGCCTCTTTTGGTATGTGTACTCTCTGGTATCTTGATTCTCACGGCATTCACTCTAGCATCCGGTGATAACTCTTCATTGAATCCAAACTTAATCCGAGTTCATGGAGACCAACCCAAAGTCCCTGTAGGCCCCGTTGGCAACAGTAGTGACATTGGCAAAACCGAAACCAAACATAATGTGGAGGAGGAAGTTGATGCGGAAGACGCTACTCAAACAGCTCCAGAGGCAGAGGTACTCGGTGATAATACGAGCGAAATCAAAAATAATAACACTATAGAGGAGAACAGTGTGACGGGAGAAGAAGACCTTGAACTGGCTAAGTTTTGTGGCTCCTGTATATGGAAAAAGATGCCCTTCGATTGTAATACGAGAGTGTCCTGGGAAATGAAAAAGTATGATATGACTGAGATTGAGGCGAAGAGGGCTAATCTTGAGCAATGCATGGTACATCTTGATGCCATCACTGACAAGAGCGAAACTGGGACAGTTAACATAATCGATCAAACAACTGACGAGGAGGAAGAAGATCTTGATCTGACAAAATTTTGTGGGTCGTGTATATGGAAGAAAATGCCCTTCGATTGTGATACGAGAGTGTCCTGGGAAATGAAAAAGTATGACATGGCTGTGATTGAGGCGAAGAGGGCTAATCTGGAGCACTGCCTGGCGCTGGCGCCTGTTGATGAGACTACTGGTGAAACTGGGTCGTAGAAATTATTGAATAGTGAGGCATTGACATCCGAGGAGTGTGGCACTACGTGTACCAGTGAAACTAATTTGGTTGTAATATGAAAGACTTCTAATGCAATGGCTCAATGTGCGCCTTGCCGCGACTATGCTCAAATTCGGACTGGCGAATGAAGGCTATTTGGGTAGGGCATTTCCCTAATAACACGGCGCAATACAATATACATAAATGAAACCACTTGGGCATTCCCGTTGTGTGTTTATGGGGAGTTCATTCAACTGCCAAGAACTCTAGTAATTTGATGAGTTTCGTTCACTCGATATCTTTGGCGATCTCAAACTTCATCTCAATCTTCCCAGGCACATTGCTGCATTTCTTGAGCAGCTGCAACTTCTTGCATTGAAAAGTGTACCCCTTACGAGCACGACTGCTCTTAACGTACGGTGACTGCTGAGAACAGCGCAATCGACGGCCATGGTGATCCGCAAAACTTTGACCGCAGCGTTTGCAGGGAAGAGAGTCAGAGTGTGCTCCTAACGGACAACCACAAGTTTCACTCAGGTTCTCATCTTCTTTTGGCATTTTCATTTCTACCCCAAATGTCGATTCAAGATAACACATAATTTGCTTTGGCTCCATAATCCAACCGTCAATCTCGCCCAAGCACACCTGAACAGACATTAGATGTTCTTTCAATTTGGCCAGAAATGGTCCCAAAACGTCATCATGATGTAGGACGAGTGACCTCTGGAAGAATGATTCGTAGTCAATAAACATGGCAAAAGGTGTCTCTTTTTGTTTGAAGAAGAACATGTCATCGAGACCAGTCGGAAGCTTCGCCAGAGAATTTGTATCAAATGACTTTTCTGAACGTTCCGGGTAGGTAACGAATCGAGTTCCTGTGTTTACTGTGTAAGTCTCTACCACTACCAGATCAAATGAGTACCTTACAAATGATGTCATGTCCCCCGTTGGATCAAAGAATGTGACAAATGCTGAAACATTTGATCGATGTGTGAATTTCTTCTTTGATATCATACATCGATCAAATATTTCAGCATTTGTCACAAGGATCGCACGGATTTCTCGAACGTTCTGCTCAAGGTCATAATTGACTTCGCGATCACTCGGTTTCAATCCTCTCCTCTCTGATTTGAGATATCTGCTCCATATGTCGTTGAACACCGAGACTAACTGACCCTCCGTCCTTCTCTCCCTCGGATGCTCCGCAAATCATTGATGTGCATCACGCGTGTCCTTGTGGTTTTTCAGCCAGCTTCGATTTTTTTGTAGGAGGCTCTGTGGATGATACGAAATATCGTCGTTGCTTGTCATGAGAGGATCATCATCGAAATTGATAACATTACAGGAAAAACTTGGTAATGAAAGAGACCTAGGTAGTAGCTTGTCGCAACCGATACACTTTCGGATAGCAACAAAAGCAGCTGAACCCAACAATTGAGAGAGCTGTGTGAGCCAGGGATATGGGTGTAGTTTTACTAAGATAGAAGGGACCTACTTTCGAGGGCGTACATGGGACGAGGGCTAATGCGGGGTCGTCAATGTATCGACGAATACGAGGGCGTATGCGGAATGGTTGCAAGGTCCGTCTTGGTGCAACACAACAATCAAATGGTTGCAACACGGAATTGACGGGTTTGCCGAGAAGGACACGGCAACACGGAATTGACGTGTTTGATGAGGAGGACATGGCAACACGGAATTGCCGAAAACAACAACACACAACACGTAATTGCCGAGGGCAGGATAAGATGGAATTGCCAGGAGGAGGGTACGCGGCACGCGGCACGCGGCAACACGAAACTTCCAGGAGGAGTCGTAACAACACGGGTACGAGGTACCAATGGATATGGCAATGCCACCATCATTGCACACAACAACTCAACATGAAACGTGTGCCGCCCACGCTGATGACATTGCCGTAACTGTATCGAGCTACATTCTTGGCAGTATCTGATGCTGCCAAGTCTAAAGGAGGGAATAAGGCGGATAATGACAATGCCAGTACATCAGTGCTGCTAGCTTGTCAAATAATAATGANATAAGGCGGATAATGACAATGCCAGTACATCAGTGCTGCTAGCTTGTCAAATAATAATGATGCAAAATCAACGGTAGATGTCAAGTCTAATGGTGGTGGGGACAGTGCCACTGCCAACACTGCCCTGGGTTCGACGATAATATGACGCCCCGTGGCGTATGTGTCTATTACTATTAACAACGAGGTAACGATTAGAAACACCAGTTAAGGTAGCAGAATTATCTATTATGATGTTAATTATCTTTTCCTTGCTTCTGAACCGGCAGAACAATGTCATGGTGGCCATGATTCGCATGGACGGCCATGTTCTTGGTCTCGCCAACGATCTCTCCGACTACAGACCAATCCACCAGTCCACCATAATCCCTACTTGGGAAATGGCTCTGCATCTACACCAGTTTAACTGGAGCTATATTGGGTATTGACGAAGACACCCTCCGGTCTGTGTAGATAGAGGGCAATTATTGTTTGCTCTATTATTGATCTGCTGAGGCTACTGGGATGAAAATCCCATGGTCAATGTTCATTTTGTTAGGTGGCTTCGTGNTGTGTAGATAGAGGGCAATTATTGTTTGCTCTATTATTGATCTGCTGAGGCTACTGGGATGAAAATCCCATGGTCAATGTTCATTTTGTTAGGTGGCTTCGTGATGTTGGCGGAACTTGAAGTTCCAGCCTAAACCGGTATTCGGAAGACAAAATAACTTGCTAGATAATTTTACTACGTACCTGGATTCATTCCCAACAATTTTTCCCACGATTTTTCGCGTACCTAGCTAACTATTGGGTACCTACAATCGTGCTACAATCAAGCGATGAAAATCTACCTAGCTAGGTATCGTAGGTACCTCTAGAGGTTGGTTGGTAGATGAAACAACCACATCCACAACACACACCAACACAATACAATTTTGCCAACCATCATCAACTCAACATCAACATTCGGATGGCATCATCTGAATTATTTGGTTGTAGTCGTCCCGTGATATCATGCCGCCGTTACAGCGTCACCCGTTGCCTTTGTTTGACGCTCGTGTTTTGTACCACGGCTGCAACGGCGTGGATAGTACAGCCACAGCCCACTGCCCCCGTAGTACGAATAAAGTCCACGTCCACATCATTACCATCTAGTACAACACCACAGGCACATCAGGCGGAGGCAATAATCACCCCACTCATGTCCTCGGGTTTGGATACAAATGAGCTTTCCTTATTGATGGAGGTGATCTCGCACGAGTGTCAGCAGCTTGGCGTTGTTCTCTCGTTATCATGTGATGATGATGATGACGAGTCCAACATTAGTTCCGCATCGGCACCAGTTGTCACGTTGGAGGCTACCGGCGCCCTCGGCCGCGTCCTTTTGTTGAAAGCATCTAATTTTGGGGACGGTGATCCCGATGGCCTTTTGGAGGATCTCGAGAGTGGGATTTGCGAGCAAGTGGATCTGTTGCTGTGCGGCGATAGTAGCGATGAAGAATATGATGACGACGATGATGACAACATCCTACATGTACTACTGAAAGATGCAGTTCTGATTTATTTCCAGACCGACGACGACGAATTATTGGAACTTTCAAGTCAGTATTCGGAATGCAAAGACGACGATGATAATAGTCACAACGATAATGATGATGATGACAACTGCTGCACTCGGACTCGGTACCTGTCAGCCATCGTGGCACAACATGTCCAAGAATATGAAATGGCAACACCCATTCAAACACCAGATAGTTACAACAAACACAAAACAGTAGAGGATGACACATCGCTAGTGCCCAGCATCCATGTTGAATTGGATGGTGGGTACATATCCTACCCCGCTACCAGCACGACGCCATATTGGGATGCGAGCAGCCTGCTCGTATTTGACAACCTTGTTGGCCAAGACCTACGGAAACGTTTGTTGGATGTTGTCATTGGCGAGGACTCCGACCACTATGATGCACGGAATGGTCCGAATCCGGTCCGATGGGTGCGTGGTGGCTTGCTGGATGTTCCTGATGATCCCAATGATGCTCCACTAGAACCGGATGAAAGCGGCACTGCAATTGAAACAAATACTGGAGGCGGTTGGGGACTCACAGACGAAGGCCTCCAAGAAATTTGTTTTCAACACCACGACGCCGTTATAGAAATGGAGTGCATCCTCTCGAATCTCTTTTCGGATTTTGTAGTGTCTCGTCTACCAGAGACTGTCCTCGGCTGCTCCGTCACACCCATGACGGCAAACGCACCCACTTTCGGGGACGTCTTTTCCTACCACATTGACGCAGATCCAAATATCACCCCGTCCTCGCCTTGGACGGATGTATTCGGTCGGTACCCCAATCGAGCAGCGGGAAAACCGCGTTTCATGAGCTGTCTCATTTACTTGAACGACGAATGGGATGGGGAGAAGTGGGGGGCTCCGACTCGCTTCGTTGACGTTCCCACGGATGACGATCTGATTACATACGATGTCACCGCTCGGCCGGGCCGGGTCATCATCATGGATCAAGACATTGGGCATACGGTGGTGGCGCCAACTGCCGCTGCTGGGAAACGGCCTCGTTATTCGCTCGTGTGGAAACTTATTCTGCACCCCAAGACCGTTGGACAGGATATGAAATATCTTGCTGGTGGGAGGAAGTCACTTTGGCCTGAAACAGAATACTTTGGCAGTGCTGCACAAAATCAGTAGGACGAGAACGTCAAATGTTCTTTTTCACACTTTCTGGACGCTGAACAGCGTGTGGTGTGGGATACTTGTGAAACTATCATTTTCGATGAGAGTTTCACGTATGCCTGCTAGTACACTTCTAAATAAAATCAATCTCTCATTTTCGATGAGATAGTTCTGATATGATACCTCGCGCATGTCCACTAAAATACTATGTAGAAGTCAACCTGGTTGACCTGAAGATCACGGGCCTTTTCTTTTGCCATTCACGAAATAGTGATAGAGATATATGTTTCTTTGGCCGGCAGTTTAGAAAAAAACAAATAACAAAAGTAAGGATCGGAACCCACGACCACAAGAAATTCCCAGTACGGGGATTTGAACCCATGGCCCCAGTGACACTGTTTTTCTCTAACCCTTAATTAAATACTCACTCAAATGAGTACATGTTTGTGTAGAAAAGAGCAAAACGGACAGATTCACTGCCAACCAGCCAGCCACCCAGCAGCAGCAGGACATCACTTATGTGCTTCTATGTAAGGGCAAACCCTTTATGACAAACGGATACGCATTCGGATAAATGGATACGTCTTCTGACCCATTACTGATTGTTTAGCTAGGAATCCCGATTGGAAGTCTGGTACGTATGTAAGGTTGAACCACTCGGATTCTGGATTGTGAGGAATCCATTGATGAAGGAAGCTTGAGATAATGTAGCAAGCGCACATAAGGAAAGTAATTAACCAATCGTAACGCAATTGCCTAACAGCATGACCATACACCGTATCTTAGGGTAGGCCTCTGATGCAACCTATGAAACGGCAGCCCTAAGGCGTCGTGAAGTACCTTTGGCAGCCCTAAGGCTTTATTGTTAGTAGAGTAAGAAACGAGATTGTCCACTCGTTCACATATCTCTAGAGTTGATTCCACTTCAAGGTGGAAGTAGCTAATTTCTTATTACATTTCGCAAGGAGATAAAACAAAACAAATCAGTTCATTCAATTTCAATTTGTCAATCAGTATCATTCAATTTCATTTTCTTGTTTATTGTGTCGGAAATTAGACTGAAAGTCTTGGAAGGTCTTGGATTAAAAATTGGAATGGTCCTGGAAACTAGACTCTGATGGTCTTGAAATGTTGTCTTGGAATGTTATGAAAATAAGTGTCTTAGAACAAAGAAGTTCTTTGTCTTGGAATGGTCTTCATCAGGACGACGGTTGCTATGTTGATGCTTCAGTGAAAGTTAGGTTGGTCAATGCGTTCTAATCATGCCTTGTAGATTTTTCAACTCTTGTTACTCTTGTTGATATCTCTGTGATGTCATGTCCAGCTGGAGGTACTGCTCACGAAATACATACAACAATGGTCTCATCATTCCTCCACCAGCAGTAAAAAACAGGGCAGTGAGTGATAAGCTTGAAACCAGTTGTCTCTCAGAGTGTATATCCATTTTATCTGGAGATCAACTTGATGCCTATTGGCCCCCCAATTGCCAAACCAAACCATCCATCTACAAGTAGGTCATTATTAGTAGGGCCATCAATATCTTGGTTTTGATCAGCAACATGCAATTTAAGCAAAATAGTATTTATTAATATTCAATTTTGTAAGTTGAATCTGGGATGTATTGTATCTTCCGTGGTGCTAAATCATAGGTACTTGATCAGATGTGCTTTCCTTTCGAATACTCTAGAGAACACGCTGATTTTCAACCCACTGGAGTATGCTTAGGAATAAAAACCTAGATGTTACTAAATCAGTGTAATCTTACAAAAAAATAGTAGATCATTTCAATTTGGTCAGAACACCTTCAGCAGTACATTATTGATCTAATTTAGATCCTTGGCGATCATTCGGGTGACTTCGCACCCTCATATACCCATAACCGTGCCAACTTACAAGCTGCAACCTGGCATTATAGCCATCAATATTGGTGTAATTTGGACATTTTGTACTGAGGAGGAGGTCAACCCAGCCATGTCGCGCCTCTTCAAAGGTGAAAATATTGTGGAGCCGTCGTTACTGCTCAATAAATTGGTGAATGATGCTAGTTTATTGCAAACAAAAGTGGGGCTATCACGTGGATATTGTGTCGTGGTGCAACTCACTGAGGCTTGTGGTCACACATTGAAAGGGCAAGCTTTATGGCGCTCGTCCATTGCAGGGTTTGAGTCTTTGATGGCAATGCATACGTAATGATGTTTATGGATTTTTAGTCACTGCTTTGATATCATACATTTTCGTCAATTTTCCATGATGTATACGCGGCCTTGTACCGGATTTTCTTCTGTAGATGGTGTTTTCCACTCCCTTCTCTGATGCCCTGACAATCCAAGCCCCACTCCTCAATGCATGCGTTAAAGCAGTTTTTTGCCTTGAAGTGCTATGAACACCACACAGTCTGAAAATTGCCGCAGTATTGCTTCCCGCAACACCAATCCCCTCGAATTGGCACTGAGCTAGAGGTTTCCTTAAAACCAACAACTAAGACAATCGGGCTGTACAAGTAGAGATGGCTCCTTAATTATGAGTCCATTGGTTATGGTCACTTTGATTCTCATTATTTGGTGAGCTCTACACCCGTGTCAAAGTTAACAAGGTTAATCAAACAATCGCGTTACATTAGAGTCAGATTCAAATCAAAAGATTCTTCAAATCGAATGATTCATTTTCATTTTTATTTCGGATATGGCGGGAACGATTTCGTCTGTCTGTACAACGATTTCGTCTGTCTGTAC
>JALLAU010004958.1:0-10618 GCA_036939495.1 Thalassiosira hispida | reverse complement strand
AATATAAAGCAATAGGAACACCTCTGCAGTTGAATGGTCATGTGGTTATTGCGTGACAGCCATTTAGGTTGCCCATTATTTTGTTTTTTTGGCAATTAGGCCACAGGGGGTGTTGTGAAGCCATTATGGTGTGATGCATGTAGAGTAGCCATGCCTTAGACCAACCACTCAATTGCGTTGCCCTTTAAAAGCATGGAAAGCAACAGAAACCCCTCTGAAGTTGTATGGTCATGTGGTTAATGTGCAACATCCATTCAACTTGCCCATCATTTTATTTTTTTGCCATTTGGCCACATGAATGTGAAGCCATTATGGTGTGATGCATGTAGAGTAGTCATGACTTAGACCAACCACTCAAGTGTATTGCGCTTTGAAAGAATATTAAGTAATAGGAACACCTCTGCAGTTGTATCGTCATGTGGTTATTGCGTGACATCCATTCAGGTTGCCCATTATTTTGATTTTTTGCCATTTGGCCACAGGGGGTGTTGTGAAGCCATTATGGTGTGATGCATGTATAGTAGCCATGCCTTAGACCAACCACTCAATTGCATTGCCCTTTAAAAGCATGGAAAGCAACAGAAACCCCTCCGAAGTTGTATGGTCACTTGGTCATTGCGCAACATCCATTCAACTTGCCCATCGATTTAATTTTTGGCCATTTGGCCACAGGCGGTGTTGTGGAGCCATTATGGTGTGATGTGTGTAGAGCAGTCATGACTTAGACCAACCACTCAGTTGTGTTGGCCTTTGAAAGAATAGAAAGCATTAGGAACACCTCTGCAGTTGTATTGTCATGTGGTTATTGGGCAACATCCATTCAAGTTACCCATCGGTTTGAATTGTTGGCCATTTGGCCACATGCGGTGTTGTGGAGCCATAATGGTGTGATGCCTGTAGAGTAGTCATGACTTAGACCAACCACTCATTTTCATTGCCGTTTGAAAAAATATAAAGCAATAGGAACACCTCTGCAGTTGAATGGTCATGTGGTTATTGCGTGATAGCCATTCAAGTTGCCCATCAATATGATTTTTGGCCATTTAACAATGGGGGGTGTTGTGGAGTAATTATGGTGTGATGCGTGTAGAGTAGTCATACCTTAGACAAACCAACCAGTTGCATTGCCATTTGAAAGCATAAAAACCAACAGGAACCCCTCTGCAGTTGTATGGTCATGTGGTTTTTGCGCAACATCTATTCAATTTGCCCATCGATTTGATTTTCGGCCATTTTACCACAGGGGGTGTTGTGGAGCCATTATGGTGTGATGCGTGTAGAGTAGTCATGCCTTAGATCGACTACTCAGTTGCATTGCCCTTTGAAAGCATAAAAACCGACAGAAACCCCTCTGAAGTTGTATGGTCATTTGGTTATTGTGCAACATCCATTCAATTTGCCCATCATTTTATTTTTATGTCATTTGACCACATGAATGTGAAGCTATTATGGTGTGATGCATGTAGAGTAGTCATGACTTAGACAAACCACTCAAGTGTATTGCGCTTTGAAAGAATATAAGCAATAGGAACACCTCTGCAGTTGTATAGCCATGTGGTCATTGCGTGACATCATTTCAGGTTGCCCATTATTTTGATTTTTTGCCATTTTGCCACAGGGGGTGTTGTGAAGCCATTATGGTGTGATGCATGTATAATAGCCATGCCTTAGACCAACCACTCAGTTACAATATAAAGCAACAGGAACCCCTCTGAAGTTGTATGGTCATGTGGTCATTGCACAATATCCATTCAACTTGCCCATTGATTTGATTTTGGGCCATTTTGCCACAGGCGGTGTTGGGGAGCCATTATGGCGTGATGCGTGTAGAGTAGTCGAGACCAACCACTCAGTTTCATTGCCCTTTGAAATAATTTAAAGCAATAGAAACACCTCTGCAGTTGTATAGCCATGTGGTTATTGCGTGATAGCCATTTAGGTTGCCCATTATTTTGATTTTTTGCAATGTGTCCACAGGGGGTGTTGTAAAGCCATTATGGTGTGATGCATGTAAATCAGTCATGCCTTAGACCAACAACTCAGTTGCGTTGCCCTTTGAAAGAATATAAAGCATTAGGAACACCTCTGCAGTTGTATTATCATGTGGTTATTGGGCAACATCCATTCAAGTTACCCATCGGTTTGATTTTTGGCCATTTGGCCACAGACGGTGTTGTGGAGCCATAATGGTGTGATGCATGTAGATTAGTCATGACTTAGACCAACCACTCAGTTTTATTGCCGCTTGAAAGAATATAAAGCAATAGGAACACCTCTGCAGTTGAATGGTCATGTGGTTATTGCGTGACAGCCATTTAGGTTGCCCATTATTTTGTTTTTTTGGCAATTAGGCCACAGGGGGTGTTGTGAAGCCATTATGGTGTGATGCATGTAGAGTAGCCATGCCTTAGACCAACCACTCAATTGCGTTGCCCTTTAAAAGCATGGAAAGCAACAGAAACCCCTCTGAAGTTGTATGGTCATGTGGTTAATGTGCAACATCCATTCAACTTGCCCATCATTTTATTTTTTTGCCATTTGGCCACATGAATGTGAAGCCATTATGGTGTGATGCATGTAGAGTAGTCATGACTTAGACCAACCACTCAAGTGTATTGCGCTTTGAAAGAATATTAAGTAATAGGAACACCTCTGCAGTTGTATCGTCATGTGGTTATTGCGTGACATCCATTCAGGTTGCCCATTATTTTGATTTTTTGCCATTTGGCCACAGGGGGTGTTGTGAAGCCATTATGGTGTGATGCATGTATAGTAGCCATGCCTTAGACCAACCACTCAATTGCATTGCCCTTTAAAAGCATGGAAAGCAACAGAAACCCCTCCGAAGTTGTATGGTCACTTGGTCATTGCGCAACATCCATTCAACTTGCCCATCGATTTAATTTTTGGCCATTTGGCCACAGGCGGTGTTGTGGAGCCATTATGGTGTGATGTGTGTAGAGCAGTCATGACTTAGACCAACCACTCAGTTGTGTTGGCCTTTGAAAGAATAGAAAGCATTAGGAACACCTCTGCAGTTGTATTGTCATGTGGTTATTGGGCAACATCCATTCAAGTTACCCATCGGTTTGAATTGTTGGCCATTTGGCCACATGCGGTGTTGTGGAGCCATAATGGTGTGATGCCTGTAGAGTAGTCATGACTTAGACCAACCACTCATTTTCATTGCCGTTTGAAAAAATATAAAGCAATAGGAACACCTCTGCAGTTGAATGGTCATGTGGTTATTGCGTGATAGCCATTCAAGTTGCCCATCAATATGATTTTTGGCCATTTAACAATGGGGGGTGTTGTGGAGTAATTATGGTGTGATGCGTGTAGAGTAGTCATACCTTAGACAAACCAACCAGTTGCATTGCCATTTGAAAGCATAAAAACCAACAGGAACCCCTCTGCAGTTGTATGGTCATGTGGTTTTTGCGCAACATCGATTCAATTTGCCCATCGATTTGATTTTCTGCCATTTGGCCACAAGGGGTGTTGTGGAGCCATTATTGTGTGATGCGTGTAGAGTAGTCATGCCTTAGACCAGCCACTCAGTTGCATTGCCCTTTGAAAGCATATAAAGCATTATGAACACATCTGCAGTTGTATAGTCATGTGGTTACTGCGCAACAGCCATTCAAGGTATCCAGGGGTTTGATTTTTGGCCATATGGCCACATGGGGTTCTGTGGAGCCATTTCGATGATGTGACGCTTGTAGTTGTAGAGTAGTCATTAGTCATGCCATGGATAACCACTCAGTTGCATTGCCCTTTGAAAGCATATAAAGCATTTCGAACACCTCTGCAGTTGTATAGCCATGTAGTTACTGTGGGACAGTCATTCAAGGTACCCACTGGTTTAATTTCTGGCCTTTTGGGCACATGGGGTCTTGTGGAGTCATTGTGGTTGCGTTGCAATGCTATCAGAATAGTCACGCCTTAGACCAACCACTTATGTGATACTAGCAAATTAGTTATTATTGCTACTCGCTTTTCTCCTCCATGACACTTGGGTTAGAGGGCCAGTATGTTTTTGGCAATATCACAATACTGAGCCTATGTAAGCATGCGTAGAGAGTATCGCTAAATGGGATTCTGCACTTATCCGATTTCTACTATCAGGCGGGGGAAAATTAATCTTTGCTGATTTCATAGACCCCCCCCCCCCTCGGGGGCCGATTTCCTCAAAAC
This sequence comes from Thalassiosira hispida, assembly GCA_036939495.1. Taxonomy (NCBI): domain Eukaryota; phylum Bacillariophyta; class Thalassiosirophyceae; order Thalassiosirales; family Thalassiosiraceae; genus Thalassiosira; species Thalassiosira hispida. The sequence goes on along the minus strand of JALLAU010004958.1, from coordinate 6,421 downwards.
TCAAGCCCAGTACTAACAAACTCTAACAACGCCATCCAGGAGGTCATTTTGGGACATATAGATAGAGGCAGTTGAAGCGTCGAACTGGAGCTAGTTCTGACCCCAATAACACTTTTTATGAAAAAAGTAAGAGAATTCAAGGGTTTAACATTTGAACATAAGTGACGCCATATCGATGGTCTGGAGACAATGAAATTCAATAATAAACTTTAAGTTACAAACATCTATTCAGTTCTTTTTATCAGCTAATTAGATAACATGACGTCATGATATGTTGCAACAGAGCAAAGCTAGTGATTTGTTAGTACAGGGGGTCAGAACGCTGGGGTTCATCTTGCCACCCCCCATTGAGCACGGACTTTCTACGAAAATAGCAAAGATTAATTTGCCCCCGCCTAATTATATGATTAAAAATATCCAACGGAATATTTTAGTCAATTATTTCTATAGGTACTGGTACTGTCTAGAAAAGGGTGATAGCTCTTACAGAATGGGCGCGAAGCGCCAGAAAAATCTTTCAATTTCACCTCCGTGTTAGCCTATATGGCTCCCCTGTGTGGCCCCAGGGGGTAAGGATCGGCGAAGCCGACCCGAAGCTCCAAGATTTAACCTCCCGGATTCTAACGCAAGTTTAGAACCGGGATGTGGACACAGTGCTGCTCAAGCACCAGGATTTTTGTTTTATGGTTTGCCGGGAAATTGTGAAACCGGCGCGAGAAGGGCGTTCGTACTCCGATAAACTCGCAGCATGTAAATTNTTGTTTTATGGTTTGCCGGGAAATTGTGAAACCGGCGCGAGAAGGGCGTTCGTACTCCGATAAACTCGCAGCATGTAAATTGTTTTATATGAAGATGGGTTGGTTCTGCCACGGCAATGGCTTTTTCACCGAAAGCCTGGTTCTCCCGAGGGCAGGGTTGTACATCTGACTGTCGCCTGTCACCTCTACTATGTGTAGCAGGCCGGCAAAGACATCATTGTCAGTGTTTGCACCGTAGCCGGGGGAGTTCCAGAGCAGATCAGGTCACCTTTCCTATGTAGTTTTCTCTTTGCGGTGTTGTTTGATTTCTTGGCTGATGGTATTGCGGGGGGATCTATGGTTTCCCGCTTGTTGGTTGGCCTTGCTGGGTTAATATTCCCCGTTTGAGGTTGCCAATTGATGTCCTCTGGTTGTAATGTGATGGGGATTTAATGGGCGGTGGGTACAATACAGAATAATAATGCAATGGACTCCTCCCCCGTATCCGTAGACTCCACATTGGTTTTTGACGATGTTGCTTCCAATGACTCTTCTTCCTCCGCTTCGTGGACCGTCAGGACCCGCAACAGCACCAACCAGTGGGATTGGGCTGCTGCTCAGGCCACGGGGTCGGGCGTGTGAACAACGAACGCTCACGGGGTGGTCGAAGAATGTGGGCGTGACATCGTCGCGGCTTACGCATCTTGGATGGTGGGCGCCGTTGACCGTTAGCATAATTGTTTTTGGGCGGATGCCTCCGCCCCTACTTCAACTGCAGAGCCCGCACAGAGAGCCTCTTATCCCTCCATGAACTCACGGGTGTGCTTGCTTTGTCCGTCGGGGGGGGGTGCCCGTATGATGTCTTGCCTCGATGGTTTGACGAATACCATCGGGGACGACGAACCCTCCAAGTTCGTCGTTTCTTGTCGACGATCGTAGGGGCTTGACCGCCAGGACGGACGTAGACCTTGTTAAAATAATGATCCAATTGCCCCCAATCACGCCTGCATATAGCCGGTGGATGGGAGTTGTTGGAGCTGGATTGGGTGGCTGTCGTCGCTGCCACGCGTGGTGGTAACGTTTTTAGTCGTTCTTGGGCCGTAGAGCTCCAAACAAATCCGTTCCTTTTGGAAACGTATTCGATGGGGCACTGCGGGGGGTTGTGGGGTGACTTCGCGAGAGGGGGATGCCGTCCGCTCGCCTAGTGATAGGGAGCGGCGGATCCCATGGTGGTGGTGTTGTTGCTCGCACTTACGTACGGCGCGCTATCGCGCGAAGTGTCCCTTTGGTGGATGTTAATGGTACTGTGTTTTGTCCCTTCATTGGATTCATTGGTGCATTCCATGGGGCACGTGGTAGAATATCAGGCATAATATTTCTTGGCTATTCCTCGGAGCTACATTGCTCCCATTCCTTCATTAGATTTTAGATTCATTTTTATCACTGAAACGGCATCAGAACATCTATGTTCTGCATCTTTATTTCAAAATGTCACTCTAATCTTCAAGCATATTTAAAATAGCATTTGGATTATCTATCACATTGTAGTACTCTAGTTTTGGAGCCGTGAGTTAGTTGCTACGTGGGATAAGTGAAAAATGATGGAAATAGTTTACAGATTTTTTAGAAGTTCTGTTGGTGCAACTCTATAACCTCTGACCAGCAGTGTAACTTTCTGATTCACGTAGCGTGATTGCCACATACCAGGGTGACAACAAGCAAAGACAACGACAATACCACAACACCGCAATGGGCATACAAAAAACTATTAGGAATAGTTTGGTCTTTAAAAGTGAAGTATACTGGTTATCTATACTAATTATATTGAACCATGGTACATCCAAAACAAAAACCAGTGCGTCAAAACCATCATCATTCACTCCCTTATCAATAGTTCCGCGATTAAGTTAATAGGCAATTGGCACCGAAGTCAGGATATTGATGATTGTGCCACTTCGCGCAGATTCCAACCATTGCCAGCATTTCAGCCCATGATAATTATCAGGGAGCCCCAACTTGTGGAGGAAGAATGGTGAGTTAAGATGGTAGTAATAACAATCATTGTGATCGACACATGTGCTAGGCTTGCTTGAGGATGTATAAAGACAGTTTCATAACACTCATATACCATCACAACGCCCTCTATGCCACCACCATTAGGTGCTAGAACCGATGCCAACAAATCAGCCCAAGCCAAATATGACGGAGTAGAAGAATAATGAGTTGAGGTGGAAGCAAGGCAAAACATTGTGCCCCACACATGTGGTAGGCTCGGTTAAAGGTATAGGGACGGATTCGTAACACCATTATACCATCACAACACATTCAATGCCATCACTGTGTCTGTGTGATAGAACCACTCAGAAATTGACCAGCATTTCAGCACAAGCCAAATATGAGGGACTCACTTGCGGAGAAGCAATGGTGAATTAAGGTGGAAGCAAGGCAAACCATTGTGGCCCACACGTATGGAAAGCTTGGTTGAGGTATAGGGGTGATTTCATAACACTCTCATACCATCGCAACAGCTTCAATCTCATCACCGTGTGCCAGAACTACTCAGAAATATACCAGCAATTCAGCCCAAGACAAATATGACGCATAATAATGAGTTGAGGTGGAAGCAAGGCCAGCCATTGTACCTCAGATATGAGGTAGGCTTGGTTGATGTATATCAATAGTTTCATAACACTGTCATACAAACACACAACATTTTCAATGCCATCACCATGTGCTAGAACCACTAAGTATTTTGCTAGCTATTCAGCCCAAACCAAATATCAGAGGTAAACTTGTGGAGGAAGACTAGCAAGTTGAGGTGGAAATAAGGCCAGCCATTGTGGCCAACACATGTGGCAAGGTATGCCTGGTAGGCTTGGTTCAGGTGTAGGTATGGGTTTATAACGATTTCAAGCAATCACAACATCTTCAATGACATCACCGTCTGCTATAACCACTCAGAAATTGGCCAGCATTTCAGCCCAAGCCAAATATTAGGGACCCAATTACGGGGGAAGACTGAGGTGCAATAATGGTGAGTTGAGGTGGAACCAAGTCCAAACATTGTGCCCCACACATGTGTTAGGGTATGTTGAGGTATAGGGTTGGTTTCATAACACTTTTGTACCATCACAACTCACAACACCTTCCATGACATTGCCGTCTGCTAGAACAACTCAGAAATTGTCCAGCATTTCAGCTCAAGCCAAGGAATATTAGGGAGCCACTTGCGGAGGAAGAAAGGTCAGTTGAGCATTGTGACCCGCATTTGTGATAGGCTTAGTTGATGCATGGGGGTGGTTTCATAACACTCTCATACAATCACATCACCTTCCTAGGCTTCACGGTGTACTATAACAACTCGGAAATTATCAAGCATTTTAGCTCAAGCCAAGGAGTATTAGGGAGCCACTTGTGGAGGAAGAATGGTCAGTTGAGGTGGAAGCAAGGCAAACCATTGTGACCCACATCTATGATAGGCTTAGTTGATGCATGGGGGTGGTTTCATAACACTCTCATACGATCACATCACCTTCCTAGGCTTTTGCGGTGTACTATAACAACTCAAATATTGGCCAACAATTCAACCCAAGCAAAATACGACGGATAAACTTGTGGACGAAGAATGGTCAGTTGAGGTGGAAGCAAGGCCAGCCATTGTTTCCAAGACACTTGGTAGGCTTGGTTGATGTATATGGATGGTTTTTATAACACTGTCATACAAACACACAATATTTTCAATGCCATCATCGTGTGCTAGAACCACTAAGTATTTTGACAGCAGCTATTCAGCCCAAACCAAATATCAGAGGTAAACTTGTGGAGGAAGACTGGCAAGTTAAGGTGAAAAAAAGGCCAGCCATTGTGTCCAACAAATGTGGCAAGGTAGGCGCGGTAGGCTTTGTTGAGGTGTAGGGACGGTTTTATAACAATTTCAAACAATCACAACATCGTCTTCAATGACATCACCGTCTGCTATCACCTTCTATATGATCATTTCCGTCTGCTAGAACCACTCTGAAATTGTCCAGCATTTCAGCTCAAGCCAAGGAATGTTGGGGAGCCACTTGCGGATTAAGATAAATTAAGAAAGGTCAGTTGAGGGGGAAGCAAGGTCAAACATTGTGCCCCACATCTATGATAGTCTTAGTTGATGCATGGGGGTGGTTTCATAACACTCTCATACAATCACATCACCTTCCTAGGCTTCACGATGTACTATAACAACTCGTAAATTGTCAAACATTTCAGCGCGAGCCAAATATAAAAGACAACATTGTGGAATACGAATGGTCAGTTGAGGTGGAAGCAAGGCTAGCCATTGTGGCCCTGACATGTGGTGGATTCGGTTGATATATATGGATGGTTTCATAACACTGTCACACGTCACACAAACACACAACATTATTAATGCCATCCCCATGTGCTAGAACCACTAAGTATTTTGCCAGCTATTCAGCCCAAACCAAATATCAGGGGTAAACTTGTGGACGAAAGGTCAGAGTTGAGGTTGAAGCAAGGCCAGCCATTGTGGCCAACACATCGGTCTGCTATAACCACTCAGAAATTGGCCAGCATTTCAGCCTAAGCCAAATATTAGGGACCTAATTACGGAGGAAGACTCGCAAGTTGAGATGGAAGCAAGGCTAGCCAATTTGTCCCACAGATGTGGTAGGCTTGCTTGATATATGGGGATGGTTTCATAATACTCTCATACAATCACAACACCTTCAATACAATCACCATCTGCTAGAACCACTCAGAAATTGGCCAGCAATTTGGCACAAGCCAAATATCAGGGGCAACCTCACGGAGGAAGAATGTCAAGTGTAGGTGGAAGCAATGCCAGCCATTGTCATTGTGCCCCTAACAAGTGTTAGGCTCCGTTAAAGGTTTATGGATGGTTTCAAAATGCTCTTATCCCATCACACATCTTCAATACCATCACTGTCTGCTAGAACCACTCAGAAATGTGCCAGTAGTTCAACCCAAAAGTCAAATATTAGGGAGCTACTTGGGAAGGAAGAATGGTGAGTTGAGGTTGTAGCAAGGCCAGCCATTATTTGGAAATCTTGTTTAATGTTTAATGACGGCCATAATACTATCATACCAATACACCACCCCTAGCCATCACCATGTGCTAGAACCACTCCTAAATTGGCCATCAGTACAGGCGAAGCCAAACATGAAGGGTCCATTCGACGAGGAAGAATGGTGAGTTGAGGTGGAAGCAAGACCAACCACTGTGTCCCACATCTATGTTAGGTTTGCCATGAGGAAAGAACAGTCTACATCTCACAATACCCTCAAAGCACCAGTTACTATAGCATATAATATAACAACTTCATCTGGTTCCATCCTTCCATCATACCCAAGTTCTAGAACTCCCCAGCAGTTGAGGAACATGATTTCAGTTACAATTGCCATCAAATTCGATCTCACTTCTGAGGAAGAATGGTGAGTTGACTTGAAAGTGTAATGCAGCAGAGGCAGAGACATCACAGAAGAAGAGGATATCGGACCAGATATGACGAATTTGATGACGATACAGCGGACGTTGAAGCACCGCCCGGAGGATAAATCAAAGCCGCAACTAGAGTCAATGTCAATAGAAGATACACCTTAGCTGGGATAGCTGTCATTTAATCAATAGTTGGATTCACGGCTATGGAGTGAATCCTGCT
>JALLAU010004792.1:0-12665 GCA_036939495.1 Thalassiosira hispida | reverse complement strand
CTAGCCAACCCTCGTCACAACCATCCTCTCAGCCCAGCTCGCAACCATCTAGCCAACCATCTACTCAACCCAGCTCACAGCCATCCAGCCACTCCTCATCGCAGCCATCCTCTAAGCCCAGCTCTCAGCCCTCTAGCCATCCCTCGTCACAACCATCATCTCAACCCTCATCACAACTCGATATCACCAATACTCAAATCACAGCCAGCCATCTAGCCAATCAGAACCGAGCTCACAGCCAGCCAGCCCTCGTCACAGTCAGTCATCACCAATGCCATCTAGCCAACTCTCATCACCCTCTACACAACCCAGCTCACAGCCATCCAGCCAACCATCTACTTAACCAAGCTGCCTTCCATGCACATGTACAGCTCTTTGGTGTTGCTCACTGTGGTACGCATGGATGCGATTCTGTGGCACGTATGTATGGATGCGGATTCGGTGGCACTGATGAATCAATGGGCTTTTACGATCGGATTCGATGTGGCTCGTACGGATAGGATTTTGTTCACGTACTACGCATCACAACAACAACACAAATGACGACAATGATAATGCTGCTCAGGCTGGCAATGGCAATGCTGCTTAGACAAGAAGTCATAAGGTGCATACCGTGAGCTCTTGAGGTGCCAACAAGAGGCTTCACTCGTACATACAAGTCCATTGTTATGCTTTCAAAGATGAAGAAATACTCAAATACGTGTAATTTTATGTCTTTACTATCACCAAATATTATGACTAAATGATAAAGTCATACCAAGCACACATTCTTCTTTGCACATAATCTCCTGAGCTCAAGCAGCTTGGGGACAAAAGTAAGCACAACAACAAAGTATAAACCTTAGTAGGGTTGTTGGGATTCTTCCCAAACATAGCCTCCATACTCATCCACCAATTCTTGATCAGTTCTGGACGGTTTGGCTGTTTTGATATCGTCCTCATCGACTTCCATGGCATTTTCATCCGTCGCCACTTTATGAGGAGGCTTGGTTGGGTGTTTGGGAAAGAACTTGCCTTTTGGATCGAAAAACTGTTCAGCTAGGTTCAAATTTTCGCCGAACGTGAAGTAGAGTGCAACAGAAAGTGCGAGTTCGCTCTTGAAGCAGAACCAGAAACGACGGAGTGCTGTCACGCCAACTTCTGAACCCCCAGCACCCACGAGAGTCGTGCCCCCTGCTTGATGCCTCTGATTGCAGGCATCCCAATAGAAGTACATGCCAAGACCTGCCTCCCCTTTGATTTCCTTGTGATGGTTACCGGGAAGGGGTATTTTCGACAAGAACTTCTCGGTGTTGTCACTATCTGTATACACAACTTGGAGACGCTTTGATAAGATGTTCTGCATAACGGTGTATTTCCCGCCTTCTTCACCAAGAATATGACGATTATCAATGATGGTATCATCGGAGATTGAGCGGTAGGCCTTGGCTTCAGCCTCGAAAACGGGTTTCCACTCAGGAATGAACTTCTTTGGGCTCGGGAGGACGGCCTTGATTTTCTCAAAAAGGTTTTTTCCCGGTGATTTTGGCTTGGGAGTAGTCTGTGCACTCTGCTCCTCCGCTAGCTTAGGAGCCGACTTCTTCGACGTACATCCCGTCTTGCTCCGCTGTGCTGCCTTACTGGCAGACACTATTGGAGTCTCCTCCGTCTTAATTGGAGGGGGGGCATTCCGTTTGTACCCTTGGGATTTGAGTGTTGGATTTCGATCAGACTTTGTTGGAGCAAGCTTGGCTGACTTGCGAGCTAACTTCGTCGGAGCAGGTCCCGCCTTGTGGTGCTGAGCTGACTTGCCAGAGTCCTCAGGAGTAGATTTCGTCTTGCCCTCCTGCCCTGACTTGCGAGATATCTTCAACTGTTGAGTCATGAATAGATGAAAGAGTTCGTTTAGAGTCACGGTATCTCCACCATTACTAACAACCCTTAGCAACTTCTGTCCTGTGAGCGGAACCATGGCATCACTAGGAGTGACGATTAGTACACTTGCAGCGGCATAAGTATCAAGCGAAGCTTGGGTTGAGACCGAGGTTCCACCAGCCGCTTGAATAAGTACTTCCAAGTCTCCCATCAATTGCTTCCTCTTCTCTTTCGCTGCAAGCCCTAGGCAAAGATAGACGTGTCGCCCTTCAAGAATACCACCCGATTTTTGGGCAAGCTTTCCATTACGAATCGTTTCCTGCATTGAAAAATTGTACTTCTTCTCAGCAATTTCATCATCAATGGCTAGGTACTTCTCGCAAGGGAGAATCTTCTTTGCAAGATAGGAGTCTTCCAGCCACTCCCACTTGAGAAGGTCTGTGGTGACCTGGGCAGAAACCAGAAACTTCATGCTACGCAGAAGTGATCCGTTCTTGTCGGATACAATGAAGTGGGTCACATTATGAAAATCTTTTAGGTCTTTGACGACACGTGCATCAGGCCAATGCCATCTTGGTCTAGGAGGGACACGGAAAGAGAGGTTCAAGTGAGTATATTATGTATTCATATGATCTCTATGCAGTGAACATTCGATCAACTTACAGCTTTTTCCTCTTGGTTAGGATTGTCGATGCCCGACCATCCGATAACAACTTGAGCCGCATCCTTCTTTGACCCCGCTTTGTCGATGATGACTTATTCTCGTCAACTGCTCGCATGAAGCCATTGTTACCGAGCACACGACCAGCATTCAAAATGCTTGCACCATTGCGGCGAGATGATCTTCGGGTTCCTACTTTCGTCATTTCTCATTTGTTGATTTTGGTAGGTGTGATAATTGTGGCATCGTCATTGGTTCAGCAAAAATCGTTGGCTCCCAACACAGACTTGCCAGGAGACATCCATATGATTCGTTCAGAGAAGCGACTCAGAGTTCCAAAAATGTATCCTACTGCGGAATCAGATCGAAAATGGCTGGGACGTTGGCGCCAAGCTGCCCAACGAGAGCGTGTTTTCAATCATGGATGAAAGGCGAAGGGTTGAGAGGGGCAGTACTACTGGAGACAACTAAAGGCATTGTCGCAAGCCACCCAACAAGTGTTCACATCACAACTACATTATCGAGCCTTCTCGAGCGATTAGCAGAGCATAAGGGGTGATTACGGAGCACAATGGGGAGCAAAAGGCAAAGGAAGAAAAGGGACCTCGAATTCTTTCCTCCCGAATACCAAGTTAGGGCGGATGGGACAAGGAAAGGACCAACTCACGAAGCCGCCTCCAAGAATGATGTTCAAGTCTTGAAGCAATCTCAAAATGAACCAATTGGAATACGGCTAAAAGATGTGGACGTGGCTGGCACAAATGTAGTCGAAGTGTCACATATTGACACAGAAGGCTTATTTGCTGATTCCAAATTGAGAGTTGGAATGGAAGTAAGCGCAGTTAACGGGATTCTGTGCAAATCAGCACGAAATGGTCATGCATTTCTCCATTATGCAGAGACGGAAGTCAAATTGCATGCAAAGCTTGGCAGAAATATGTTCCAAACAGGAGACGGTAGTGTACAATGTACAGCAACTGAAGACGGATTAGAGGTAGAGCCAGTGGAACCACCCTACACTCCACCTAAAGCAAAGAAGAAGCCGCGGAAGAAGAAACATACTCCCTTTCGAAATTGGATGAATCAAGGTGATGTTAGTAGACCAGCTTGTGTAAAACAAGGTCGTACGCGCTTCAAGAAGACACCAAAGGATACAAAGAGGCAGAATGATCTCAAGAATACTCTCTGGCATGGCCTCGATCAATTGTCAAAAAGTATCCTCCCCGCAAAAAGCCCGAAGAGCAGGAAAGAGATGACAAAAGGAATTGTCGTCGAATACTTTGACAAAGAAAGGTGAGTACCATATTATTCTTGCCATCATGCATGTGTCTCTGTTGTTACCAATGCGCTGAACCTGAACATTCCTTCCCTGACCGCAGAATTGGATCGTCAATCGTTGGCAATTGTATCTGAATTGGGCAAAACAATCAGGGATAAAAAGCCAAAAGATAGACGCCCCATCATGTCACCCTTATCCAAACATTGTAAGAATCGAGAGAAAGCAGCGAAGTTGGTAGGCTGTGCAAATATTTCAGTGTATGAGTGGAATGAGGCCAGAAGTCACGCCAAGTTTCCTGGCGTATTAGAGCCCGTGGAGCTCATCAACGTCACACGATGCAGTTTCAATAAAGATGCTCTTGATGAATTTCTTGGATTTAGTCAAACATACCTTCAAAACCATGCATACGGGGACAAACATGTCACATTCAGAACAGGAGCAATACTCCAAATAGATGGAGTCTCAACTACTGCTAGTGCTGGGCATATCGCCAGAGATTATAACAAGGCATACAATGCCGATGCTGTTCACGCATCAGAGAATCAATGCAAGAGAAGATGTAAAGCAACTGGCTTCCTATGCCTCTTGCCAGGAGGACATGCTGGGCGCCATGACTTTACCCATAAAAGTATGATCTCAGCTTCCTCCATAAAAAGTATAATCAGCTGTACGACGAAGGGACAGATGAAAAGCAAAGCTGGTTTGGACGACGAGGATGTACTCAAAGGGAGTGCCAGCATTGAGAGAGTGGAGGAGATTTACCTTATTCTTGCAGGTGTGCTGAACCACAACAAAGAGTGTAAGGCGAAAATGGTGGAACGCATCAAATGGATTCTAGAATACCATAGGACTGGATTCATTACGCATCTAGGCAGGAATGAAAAGAAATCCTGCCAGTGCATCAGTTGTGGTCTTCATCGTGACACAGAACCAATTCGGTGTCATTTCCACGAGACTTCTAGCCATGAAGGCCCTTGTCAGGACTGCGAGGGGTCATTCCAAGTCTTCTCCGAGCTTCTTGTTATGGCAGCAGATGCTCAAAAACTACCAAATCTAACTGACCAAACACGACAGCCGTATGAAGAGTTAGAGGCAGATTTATGGGAGTGTCGTACAAATCTCATACAATGGAGGTCCCATATTGTTCGCAAGATTGTTGAGACTGAGTTTAGTCGTGAACAAATGAGCAACCTGAAGAAAGATGAGGCGATTGTTGTATCTGACTTCAAAATGAAGATACTGCCACTCTATTTTCGCGAGACAAAGCGCCAGTTCTTTGGCAAACGAGGTACGGCATGCTTGGGGTTCATGGTTCTGACGAATGCCGACGAGAAAGTGGGCGAAGTGGATGCTCATTTCTACTTCTTCTTTTGTGATGACACCCAACAAGACTCGTACTTCGTCGCCGCAGGCAAGCACTACATATACTCTGAAGTCCTTCCCAACTTATTTCCAGAGAATGTGACAGTCAAAGTCAACTTTGAGTCTGATGGAGCCGGGGCATTCAATTCAAACTTGACAAAGGGTCTGATGCCATGGTGGAATGTTTGGACAAATGGTCGAGTTGAGGAGGTTCAAATTAGGCATTCTGTGAATGGTGATGGTAAATCACCACTCTAGATGGGGCGTTTGGGAAGCTTGGTCAAAATTTCCGAGATGGTGTCAATGATGGCATAACTGACATATAATGCGGAAACATGCCTCAAGGCATACCAAGAAGGTGCTGGCATTGGTGGAGCTACAGCAGCAGTGTTCCAAATTGACAGAGGACACAACCTGAAAAACTCCAAGAATGAGCCACGGCTACTTTCAAGCCACCGAATGGTACTAGATCGTACGAACAATCGAATCATGACCTACACAAATAGTGGATATGGGGAAGGGATTGCCATCGACTTGGATGAATTAAAAGAGATGTTCTCCAAGACTCCTACACCTCCACAATACAATATGAGCGCGCAAGTTGAAACTGTCAAGAGCATGGAGTCTGCATTACACTCAACTGAATCTCACCAGAGCAGAATGAAAAAGTCAAACTTGTCAAAGAGGGAGATGGCTAACAATGCACTGAAAGATAAGCAACGCGCAAAGATTGACGCAGCGCGGAAGAACGGGCTGTATTTTTGTCCAGAAACGCGTGGTTGTGATCAGAAAGGATGCCGATATAAGTGTCAGAATCAACATACACTTGAAAACCATCTTCGAGCAGGAAATCACAACTACCCCTCAATGAATTTACCTGACACGGCAATGAGTTTGGTTCTCTCTGTTGGAACGCGGAGCAACCGAAGTGCAGTATACGCAAAGTTAGATGTAAAATCAGGGACACGTGCAGGTATGTGTGAAGGGGACGATTGGGTCAAGCGTGGTCGCTACACGAAGCCACCGCGCGCAAAGGCAACACGAATGAAAGAAGAGCTGAAAAAGGCACTCATTCGAATGTACCTTGAAGGAGAAAAAGATGGCAAAGGCTCAATGGGGGGGAAGAACAAGTACACACCCCAGCGGGCACATACAGAGCTACATGAAATGAGGCAATCCAGCGGCCTTTTGATGTTCAGCAGGACATCAAAACATGGTGAGCTCCCGAGTGAAGATAAGATCCGATCATTCTGGAGCCGTTATCGTACATCAAAGAAACAACAATTGGAAGGTCTGGGTGAGAAAGAATGGGAAGAGTGGATTGATGCCGCCCTTCAAGAATGTGAAGGAACTGTAGGTGATAATGGTGGGTTGGATGGTCTGGATGGTCCTGAGGCGGAGGGCCTCAGTGGAATACTTTTTAATTTGATCTTTGTATTGGATGGTTTCTTTTCTGGCGTTGAAGGCGGCAGTGAAAGTATCAAGGCAAAGATACGCGACAATGGTGGAGTGGTCAAGGCGCGGCTAAGCAAAAACACAAGTGAGTCATAATGTGTGCCAATTGCTTGGCGTTGCCTTTTGCAATATCTCTAACAACATCTCAGACTTTCTTCTGAAAGGATCAAAAGCCAAGAAGAAGCTAGAAGATAAGCACCCTGATTGCGCACTGACTAATAATTGGGACAATTTGACACAGGTATTGAACGGTGACTTGTTAATTACGGATTTACCATCAACGAGTAGGAGCACCGTATCTTCTCCTCAATCAATAGACCAAGACAGTCAGTCAGCAGAGTCCACTATCTGGTCGACCTCTCCATGCAAAACAGAAACTGCCGCCAGACGAATCAACGGACTCAGATTATGGCTCCATTGACTTTGCAGCTTCCGTTGATTCAGATGGTACTAGGAGCACAAAGAAGAAGACTAAGAAGAAGGCAGACGCTGGACTAATCAAGGCTGTCAAGTCTACAACAAAAGCAATCTTGAGCATCACGAAGCCTCCACCAAAGAAGAAAGCTAGGGTGCAAAAAGACAAGATCGCGGTTTTTGTTGTAAAAGAAAATTTCCCACTTATTGATAACAACAGAGCCAACTTTATCAAGTCCGAGATCGAAAAGTATGGTGAGAAGATTATGCAAAGTCTATCCAAAAATGTCGGTGAGTCTTTTTATTATATCTGCCGGCACTGCTCTCTCTCTCTCGTTATTATAAGCGTGTTATCTCCGCCTCGATATTGACCCACGTGGCTAGTATACCTCGTTGCTGGGGAAAACTCAAAGAAGGCAAGACTTGTCTTTGAACAGAATAAGAAGGACAGACACATCTCTATCATAGAACAGCAGGAAACAACATTGGAGGACCTTATTTTTATTTCTTCGTAGATAGTAGTAGCTGATTAAAATGAAAATCAGAAGATGTTAGATTTATTGATGCTCATTGCAATAACGATGCAAGTGAACAGTGCGGGCAATACACTTGGATCGTATCCGACTTTCGTGGCTCGACCAATCCACTCGTCACCCCCAAGCTCATATCTGGACCCAGATTTGACACCAGCAACGAGCCCAGATAGCTCAGATTAACGAGCGGTCAGCGGCCTTTGATGGCTCATCTCCCGCACATCCCAATCGAGACGCAGGCAGCATTCTAGTCATGCAATGCAATGATCGCAACAATACCACGATCCATTGAGAAATGTTGGAAGTACCACTAATACTCGACTTGGTGTCATTATTGGACACTGTAGTACCCGTCATGATACGCGAGGAGTACGGAGAAGTCGACGAAGAAGAGGATGGCGAGCTGTGGAGCGAGTAGGAATTGGTGTTGGAGGTGGAGGATGGGACGTAGTCGATGCACCATCGTTCCAATAGCTCTCGTTGCGGAGGCTGCTGCTGCTGCGGATGTGCACCACTACTATTTTCCCCGCCTGCTTCATCATCGTAACAAGCATCGTGCTCGTAATAAATATCCAACCGTAGAGGAGCATGCAATGCCCTTTTCCACGAGGAGGACACCATCTGCCTTACGGAGGGTACCTCGTCCACCTCGATGTTGAATCGACTGCTCGTGCTACTAGAACTGTTGTTGTTGTTGTTGTTGTTGGAACCAACACTACTACTACCACTCTGACCATTATTATTTCCTCCGTAGTAGTTCCACGAACGTCGTTTCGTTGTTTTCTCACTCCTTCTACTACTACTACTACTACTAGAGTAGGTGGTTCCAATAATGGCACTACTGTCAGAGTATCCCCTGACATTCGTAGCAGAGGCAGTAGTAGTAGTTGGAGCCATGATGTGGATGCAATCATCCTCCGCCAAGTCGGTGCATCGTCCCCTCACTGCAATCTCGCATGCTTTCGCGAGAGCTTCGTATATTACCTGATCGCATTTTGCACGTGGACCAATACTATTATTGACGACGGGCGTAGCTGCTCCACCATTGGTGAGGTTATTTGAACTGATGATTGAGTTTCGATGGTAGCTGCTGTTGTTGTTGGACGGTGAGGCTGTATATTGCATTTGCACATGTTGTTGTTGTTGTTGGGAATTACATGCTTGATTTTGTTGTTGTTGTTGTTGTGGCTGATTTTGCTGCTGAGCATAATATTGCTGTTGATGCTGTTGTTGTGGTTGCTGTGAATATTGATGCTGCTGTAATTGGTGCGCCTGCTGCTGTCGTTGCTGCATTTGCTGTTGTTGCAGCATCTGATGATGATGTTGCTGCTGCTGCTGCATGTAATTATTATTTGCATGCATCAATGGCGAGCCAACAATCTGAGGCGAGCCGGCCTGTTGCTGAGCATATTGCTGCTGATGCTGATGTTGATGCTGATGATGTTGTTGTTGCTGTTGTTGCTGTTGTTGCTCCAGCGAATTCTGATGTTGCAATGGATGATGATGATCCATGATAGTAATATTATTTATTTTTCCTTCTCGTGTTCGGTTTATTTCGCTTATTATATTTATCAGCTATCAGCTTGGATAGTGTTGCAAAATGCCCTTTTTTAGGCGTGCTGCTTAGGAGCCTGGTATGTTGATGTCCATGGCGGCAGCATTATATTACGGCGTGCGTTGATTGTCAATGACCCAATAATCGAGATGAGAGAGATGAGGCGTCAGTATTGGAGCAACAAGACGTCAGCGACGCATTGTCAATTCTTCTCGTCAACAACGTGCTCAACGAACGTCAACGACCAAATCTAAAATGAGAATATATCGTACGGAATACGACAGACAGCGGACCACCAGGAACTTACCCCCGGGGTATACATATTTATATTAGCTAGCTCGGAGGGGAGGGGGGGATAATTAGTACGCCCAAAACATAGGGGTAGGTATCGTAAGGTACATGACAGGAAACTTTGCTCTTCTGTAGCTAATAGTTAAACCAGCCGTTGGGGGGCGGGATCACCTTGGCGCAATTTCCCGGTTTTCCACGATCTTCTTGGATCTTCTTCCCTCTTCAACCAAAGTACCTATCCATTATTATTTGACTCAGCTGTCTCAGCTCATAAATTATCATAAAAGATAAAACAAAATTTGCGGTTCTGTGCAAATACACTCTCACTACTACTTGTAAAAATAATGATGAACACCAAGACGAAACCAATCCTTATCACTATGGTCATTATGGTTCCTTGCTTTGTCAGCGGTTTTGCTCCAGTAAACCCTGTTGGAAACTCCTTCAGATCATGTTGTGTCCCTAGCTTCTCTACTCCATGTATGTCTTCGGTAAATGTAGATATCGAAGCAACTGCCATACTTCCCAAGGATCAACGGTTCTCTCAAAGTGCAGACAATCTTTGGGCTCGCCTTGAACTAGTCACAAATGACATAAAGGATTCCTCCACGAGCAGGAGTAGCATGATCAGTGCTGACGATATACAAAGAGATGACCCGGACATTCTCCACCTACTTGCAGAAACAACCGGTCTGGACCTCAATGCTCCAAAGACATGGGGTGGACTAATCAAAAGTTATCTCACCAAAGGCGCTTGGGGCTTCATTGTCTTGTACATCCTTGCTACATGTATCTATCGCCTCAGTTTGGTGTCAACATCACCGATCGATATCTATGGCCTCCTTCTAATTATTGCGTCAAGAGTCTTCTGGGAGGTCCAGGAATGGGCAATTCGTGCTCGCTGGTTTCACGGGACGAATGATGGCCGTGCCCAAGACTTGTTCAAGTCCCATGACAGGCACCATGACCTCCCCTACTACCATGTCTCAGTTGAGCCACTAAGACTGGTTGTTGTGTGGTGGATGGTTGCTCTCAGCTTGACCAAGGCCAGTGTACTTCTTGGTGCCTCTCCATCCGTCATGGCAACAATGTTCGCAGCGTACCAGGCGAATGCACTAGTATACACCGTCTTGCACGTTATACTCCACTCGAGAGTCTCATTCCCAAAAGGTTCCTGGCTAGAAAAGATCAAATCGAATCATGTGAAGCACCACATCTCGCCCGGGCACTACCTCAACATGGGGCCCAACAATGTCGACAAGGTGATGAAGACGGACACATACGATAAAAGGCTCTTGAAATCCGTAAAGAATGAATGTTGAGAGGACCCATCGACAGCGAATTCAGCAGTACGAATCCTCATCCGCTGCTACATGGTGGCACACAGAGATATATGCCAAGGAGATCTTATTGGTTTCATATTATTTTGTACAGTAGCACAAAAAAGGATAAAAACTTAGGGAAGATTATAATGTTTACTTTTCCGAAAGATATCATCCTTACAAAAGTCATTTTGCCAATATATTTTGTACATATAACAATTTAAGCTTGGGCAAGAGCAACGCTGGGTACTCCCTTTACTTTTCATCTTTTCGTATTGACATCTGCAGTTTGTTGTGCATCACTACCATCAGAAGCTGCTGTTGCTTCTTCATCTTCAATGTCAGCATTATCATCATTCTTATCCTTCCATCTTTCCGATAGACTTCGCCAAACAACCGTAAACATTATCGATTGCAATGCATTCCCAAGTATCCTAGTCTTGAGTCCTCTACCAAACAGACCTCTCCACCCATCCACTGCCAATATCAGATTGATAGTTTCACCATACGTAATTCCCGATCTTGTGGATCCTAACGCCTGCTTGGATGTTTTTATTACTCGCATGGAATTGGCCACGGTGTCGCTGACGATACTTGACAGGAACCCAATCAGAGCATTTCTCCCCGTCGCCCATGGTATGCTATTGATCAGTGCCTCATTCTTCGAGAGTAGATTGTATGTATAAAACCATGGATAATGTCCAATGAACGACGAGGCTGCATTCGCCAATGCCCCCGAGTATAACAAATGGACATGTCCTTGACGAACTTTTGCCATTAATTGAGCCAACCCCTTTTTGTTCTCAATCTGAAGAACGGTTTTGCATGTATCAATGGGCATTAACATCATGCGGAAAATTCCCACGACAAATGCTGCCACTACCACCTCTCTCCCTGGCCCCCAGTTGAAATTTTGCAATAGTACACCTACGCCATCATTCGCGGCTGTGGAGATGAAGCGTGACAGTGGGGCTTGAATTAATGCGAATGACATGCCCGAGTAGAGACGAGGTATGCCACCTATTATTGATGTTGTATAATATGGGCATCAGAGATATGAAAAATAAATAGGATGGGAAATTCCAAATGATGATATAAGGACACTCTGTTAGTTGCGCACTGTAAAATTATATAACTGCCCATGAAAAAGTAAACTCATGAAATATTTATAATGTCTTACCCATCCCGTAGAGTGTAGTGATAGCTTGGATGAAAGATGATCCATATCTGTATTGATAGTTGATCACAGTGCGCTGTATTAAGGCAAAACCCATTGTGTTGTTTGTTAGATGATGCAAACAATGCCAAATATATCACGCAATGACAAGGGAAATAACATAACTTACAAGCCACATCAAGGAAAGAACCTGAACCACCCCCGCAATTGCTCCGGGAATCCCACCTCCAATTGCTTTATTAAATGCCTTTTGGATTATATCCTTCTTGTTTTTGTTTACTACTTTGGATGGGGGCGACTTATTATTCGTGTCGTTGTTATTTCTGCGTAGAAATGCCTTTGCCGTTGTTGATTTGTTTACAACCTTTTGGTGGGGTGGTACTGCATTATCGTCATCATCCAACCCACCATCCAAAGGAGCATTATCCGTAATAGAATCTTCTAGTTCTAGTGTGCCTCTCGAAACATGGTGCACGTCGTCATCATCATCATCCAGATCCAGCCCTCTGTCGTCCAACGCAGCAGCATTGGCGGTATTGCTTCCGGCGAGGTTTGTATGGATGGCGAGTAGCATGAGGCATAGCCACGCACGCTTTAGGAGGGGCATGATTGCTTCTAGTTTGTTGCCTGCGATGCGCGCTGCGTTGGAATAAGTTTGGCGAATTGCCGATTGCGTTGCCGCGCTTTTTGGCTACGATCAATCAAATGAAACTACAATGTAAGCCAGGCGACAACAAATACTCAATCGAGAGAAATGGCGGG
>JALLAU010004752.1:0-11288 GCA_036939495.1 Thalassiosira hispida | reverse complement strand
AGCGGGATGTAAGAGGTCTCCACAAAGATTAGCCGGTACCTAAGCGGAGAGTAACATACTATTCCATCGTATGTGATTTAAATTATCTCCATCATTAGGGTTAAATCAACGGCAAATGATTTGAATTATCCTCGACGCTAGGGTTAAAATAATCAACACTTCGCTCAGTTACAGTTGGCGATTATCACAGATCGCTTAATTTATCGCTTTTACCGTCATTAACTCGCCAAATATCGTTTAACCAATCTTTTTAACCCTAATGATAACCCCATCAGTAGTTACAAGATTCAATTTTCGACAACAATGAGAACCTCAGCTGTACCGGTTCCCCGTGCTAATACCAATACGCGAAAGGTCTCCTCCCCCCTATCCCATCATCCTCCTACCGACTAATGCAACTTTTACAATACTGTCCCTCTGCAGTCGACACAAGTTAAGGACAGACGATCACTTGCATGTATTTTTTGTTGATATTCCTTGCCGAGATACACAGGATTACTCTCTAACTGCCACTGCTCACGGTTATCATGAACACAACCGTTACGATCCTCCTTATAAACTTGTTTTGTATTGCTCATTTCCATCTCCAAAGCACGACGGCTAGTCCTTCCTCCTGATCGCGGTGCCATCTTTTTCTTCTTCTTCTTCGTCCTTGTGTGTCCTTCCTTCTCTGCACTCTCTTTCGTTAACTTCTCCATTTCCTTTTCCTCCTTGCTAGGTTGATTCGTGCTTCGGGATCCAGACTCTAACCATAGATCCATGCAGGCGCTGCACATTGTGGCACAGCAAGCACAATCTAGACGCGCTCTTTTGCAAACATAGAATTTACACACCACACATTTCTTGCTCTTCTTCTTTCGGCCCTAAAGGTTGAATTTATCACAAAGGATATTAATTGACACTTTGAATGACATGTTTTGACGAATTGTACAATTGTGATCACACTTTCACTGACCTGTGCTGCCTGGGGTGAAACATCATCGTCTAAAGTCCGTTTCGGATCCTGTGTATCATCATTGTCGTCACAAACGGCTGTTAGTCACTGACAATGAAAGACTATCACAATTATGATCACATCCCAAGAGAGTGGCTTTCACTGCAGTGGATTTCGGATTCTCCTCTGGAACTATCTCATGTGCTGGTAGAGTAGGTGAAGAAGTATGTACTGTCACAGGAACCTCCACAGGTGATGCAGGAGGTAGTACGATCTCAGGTGCTGTTGCCTTATGTGCAGTAGGTGTCACAAACGGCTGTTAGTCCCTGACAATGAAAGACTATCACAATTATGATCACATCCCAAGAGAGTGGCTTTCACTAACCTGATCCTCCACAGTTGCTGAAGGAGGTGGCGCAGCAGTGGATTTCGGATTCTCCTCTGGAACTATCTCATGTGCTGGTAGAGTAGGTGCAGAAGTATGTAATGTCACAGGAACCACCACAGGTGATGCAGGAGGTAGTACGATCTCAGGTGCTGCTGCCTTATGTGCAGTAGGTGCTGCAGCCTGTGGGGGTGGTCCTGTCACAGGGCACAGGAGAGTCTTACCTCGTGGTTCACGATGATTAGTGTTAGTGTGACTTGTATTCTGATTCTGCATGACAATCGGACTATGATGTGATGCCTGTGATCAAGTAGGACAAACGCGGATAAGAGTAAAGATATAAAGATTGTTGAATAAATAAAACAAAACATGAAGAATGGCTTCCATACCGTTGAAGACGGAGACGCAAGAGACCCAACATCCCCAAGATTGAATTCAAAGTCATTCATCATCTCATGCTCCATGACATGTTTGAGTGGAGAAAAATCAGGACCAATGTAAAGGTCTTGTGTGTGCACTGCGGCCGCTGACGCCAAATTTGTTAAGTTCACAGTGGGACAGTTACCCCTGTAAGTTCCTCCACCGTTCATATTGCTACTGACACCTCCTTGCATGACCGGATGTTGGAGACTATTCCCTTGACCTGCGGAGGCCACCATATTCTGAATTCCACTGCCATAAACCTGATTAACTGCTGCTATCACCTCTCTCTCCGCTGTCTCCTTCGACATGCCATTTCGTTGTGCACTGAGGACCATCATGGCGGCATGAAAGCTGTATGGACTTCTAGCAAGCAGAGACAGATGGTCCCGTTGTGTTGGGTTATCCGGAACTTGAGGATGCCTACTCTTGTTTATCAGAAGATATGTTAAGATATCTTTGGGGTTTGAGTGAGGTCCCAAATTGACCATCATTTGGTGGTGTGTAGCATTTTTTTTTGCGGTCCCCTTTCTGGCGGAGGCCCTTTTGCGAAGGGACACCCCATATTCTATCTCCTCAGCGCTGTGGATTTGAGCAAAGATATTCTTGAAACTCTCCACTCCAATAAGAAGAATGTTGTTCTGTCTCTTTTTCTTCTCATTCTTCTTTTCAGGGATCTCAAAGTCAACAAAGTCAAAGGGTGTATTTGCTCTTGTTCTACACCAATCTCGTAGTTCATCGGGAAACCAATCCGCCGTATCACTGTTGCTGTTATGGACATTCTCGAAAAGAATGGAAAATGGGATCAGCGGGTTGAAGATAAATGAATCTTTCATTTTCTTGGACTTGATGAACCTGGTAATTGCGCCCTTGGCACCGGTGAAGTTCTGACCATCCAAAACAATTCCTGCACTGTTGAAGTTACCAACAATTTTCTTCCGGAGTAACCGCTGACTCGCCTGTGAAACTTCCTCATGAAGTAAAATGAGGCGACGTTGGAAAACCGCACTACTATCGGAGTCATATGCAATGTTATCTTCCCAATTCTTCTTGCGATCAGGGTCTAGTATCCAATAGCATTTCCAGTAACGTAAACAATGTTCAGCTGAGATCTTCTCCTTGGATATTGGAAGCAGTCCAGGCGGAAGTAGAGCAAGACCATTGAACCCTTTTCTAGGTGGTGGTGCTGCTATCACTTCGGTGCCATCTGTTGCAGTTGTAGCTGCTGATTGCGATTCTCCCGATGGTTGGGTTGTAGCTGCTGATTGCGATGGTTGACTGCCGTCCGCATTGGTGTTGTTGCCAACATTGTTGGCACCATTGTTCGCCACGAATGAAGGTGCAATTACAGTAGTGCCCCCATTGAAGTTCAATGTAGAATTATTGAAACTGACGGAGTTGCTAGTAGGATTACTCTCTTTGTTGGTGCCATTCATTTTTGCAATGGATGTGGTTGCGTTTGCTTTTCTGCATGAGTGGTGCTCCTTTTTGTGTGAGATGTGCTTCATTTTTTAGTTGTTGCTGCTTTTTGTGTGATCATTCGTTGAAATGCCAACGGCATCTTATCATGTCGAAAATTGAACCTTGAAACCGAACTAAGATTTCTTGGGTCATTCTGTCATTTTCTTTATTTCTTGCAAAGGAATTAATATTTACTTTGTCTGGATGGGAATTAGTATTGTCCAAGTCCTGTAAAGATCAGGAATCAATACATTCTCCCACTTTCAAATAAACCCAAATTTCTGGCGCGCTTTTGGGTTAAGTAAGGAGGTAACCACTATTCACTTTCGACACACCTGACATAAAAAAATATTAAGCTGCTCATCATTCAATACTCTACAAGGCCGCACCACTGGCCCACTACCAATTTTCAATGATGAACATCAGGATTGTCAACAATGATGATACCACAGAATTATATGTTGATGTGATGGCAAGTTTTGTAAAAAACAGTGCAGAACTCAATGCAGGAATAATGATAGCACTTTCCATTGCAAGGAAATTTAGGGTGCAGATAGTTATTGAGGTGGGTGACAGCCATCCTGCAAAGGCATTTGATCTCAAGCCCACCACCTTGCTGCAAGTTTATCGAGACCGTCCTGAGAAGGCATTTAATCTCAACCCCGCCTTGCTGGGAGTTCATGGAATAATGGATGAGAGGGGAGGGCCATGGGACGGAAACAACGAGGTGACTATTATTAGGAACATTGAGGTATCTCATGATCGCGATCAGATTGATTATTACTTGGGTAATCTTCGCTTGATATGGTGAGCTACACATTACATTATTGCACATTGATCGTCGTTTGGTTGTGTGACATATTATTTAATTATTGACTCACTCTGCTCTTACAGGGAAGGACAGAATGAGGGACAAATTGACCGCCCAAAGGATGTTTTGGTATCCATGAGAAGGACTCAAACATACCTCCAAACAAAGTTGACGCAATTGCAGGCAAGGGCAGGCCATACCGGCAATTTGGGTAATCTTCACTTTATATGGTAAGCGACGTTAATGATTAGACAATGGCGTGCCATTGCTGATTGAATGCCATGATTAGATGATTGACCCACTCTGCTCTTGTTCTGTTGACTAGGGAAGGGGAAAATGAGAGACATATTTACAGCCCAAAGATCTCTTTAAACGTTCGCAATTGGTATTAATTATTAATGCTAATTACACACACCTCCAACCTACCACAATCCCATTGGAAGAACATCATAGCTGTTTGTGTGAATGCGATAATATAATCATTCACCCCCACTCTTCTACTGTCAGTGCTAAATTGGCATTTTATTTATTTAGTCCTCCCCCTACTCCTCCCCCCCCCTCCCCCTCCTCCCTATTAGTTACCTCCCCCTCCCCCTCCTCCCAATTTGCACTAGGCTTTCATTGATCCATCGCTGTTCACAATACCGGATAGGGGCACACCATGTCTCCCTCCCGCAATCCTCCTCACTAGTTGCATATCCTTGGGCAGGATGGTGACGCGCTTTGCATGAATGGCACAAAGGTTTGTATCCTCCATCAATCCAACGAGACAGGCCTCGGCCGCTTCCTGCATAGCCGAAACAGCAACGGCTGTGACGCGGTTGACAGGCGGGTCTGAAAGTAGTTGTACATCCTTCACAATATCTCTCATCAATCTACAAAATGGTGCCTTCCTGATCATCAGGTCCGTAGACTTTTGGTAGCGACGGATCTCGCGTAGGGCGACAGTTCCTGGGCGATAACGGTGTGGCTTCTTGACTCCTCCCGAAGGCCCTGCCCGCCCTGCAGCAAGAGCTGCCGTTCGAGCTTGCTTAGTCGCAAGTTGCTTGCGTGGAGCTTTTCCACCAGTTGATTTTCGAGCAGTTTGTTTGGTGCGTGCCATGGTGTAACTTTGGTTGTTTTATGAATGACATGACGTGTGACGTGCATGCCTTTAGTATAGGTACAATCAAATCATATTCTTATGCGGCATTAAATTTATTGAGTAATATGTACAATATCAATACTTATGTATAATGTATTGTTTTGTCTTGAGTTTTCAAATCTCTATTTTTGCACATCTCTATAATGTCTCCAAAGATATTATTCTGTGAGAGGTTGTTGATACTAGGTCCTCGCATTGAGTGGGTTCAGTAAGGAGGCAACAGCATTGAATTTTCGGCAACACACCACATCACATCGAATTAAATGACATAATAGCCTCTACACCGCAATGCCAATGCCAATTCTCAATACACTTTAGCACTCAGCTCGCTCCATTTCGATTCATACAATCATGAAGTTAGCAAATAAAAGAAAAGCTACCGTGGAAACAGAGGATCGGAAGAGGATGATGGAGGCCTATCTCAGAGAAATGGCGAGAAAGAATAATAAACCAATGGTGAAAAAGAATCCAGGCAAACCACAAGCCAAGGTGGCACCCCCACTCCCCGGGTCAAAAAAGAAGCCAGGCAAACCGCAAGCCAAGGTGGTTCGGAAGAAGATAACCAAACCGAAAGGGAAGACGAAAACCAAACTGAAAGCACAAGTCAAACGTGACTTCCCCGGTCAGGGGAATCGTCTCATAGACGGAAAAGAATTTAAAGGTAATTGCGCCGCCAAGAAGGAGCAGAAGAAAAGGAAAAAGATTATCGTGATGCCTGGACGAGGAGTGCGACTTGATGGTAAACCCACGGTAACTGGTGAGGGGGGGGTTGATGATAAACACACAGTAACTGATGCTGGGGGGGGGGACGTTGAGATGATTAAGGTTTGTTTTGACAATAGCATCATTGGACTAATGGAAAGGATTCAGAATAAAGACGCTGGACTTCTGAAATGTCTTAAGGGAGCGGTGGAGGAAAAGCATGAGGAATTTACCAAGGCTATCAGTCGTCAACGCAGCATCGAGTCACGCAGCAATGAGTCAACAAGACGGTATCAGATTGATAGAATGAGAGGTGGNGTCGTCAACGCAGCATCGAGTCACGCAGCAATGAGTCAACAAGACGGTATCAGATTGATAGAATGAGAGGTGGTGATGTTATGGACGGTGGGGGGGTTCTTCTGGGCAGAGCAGAAGATTATCCTGTAGATGACCGGGATGAAGGTGACAAGGAAGGGGGAGAACCAGGTGGAGCCGAGGATGGTGACGAGGATAGTTCCAATGACAAGTACTCTGAAAATCCGTGTACAAATATGTGGACAGCCACATATAATGATTGGGATTCTCCCAGAAAATACACAGATTACTTCATGTTGTTCAGTAAGGCTCGTGTGAAGTCATTCATCAGGGAGACATATGAATTGGAGGGGATAGTGGGGAGATGTCAACTCCTTCCGAGGAATATGGCCATGATTCCATCACTGTGGTGGTCTGTTGTATATCACTTTATGCTTCATGCCCCTGAGAATGTTGGGTGTGAGTGGGTGCCCGATATGGAGTCTGTTCTTATGTTAATGTTGCCAGAGAAGAACTGGACGTATCTCTCTGCAAAAATACGCGGGCGATAATGCTGTGCAGATTGAAATGTAATCTTGTAGAATATATGGTCTGTTATTAACAAGTTGTGATTAAATAATCTAGACTTTAATCTACTTAGTTTATTCACTTTTGCGTTTCCAGAATCTTCATGAAATCATTGGAGAACACACCTGGACATGGGGCTGGATATCCCTTCACTGAAGATGCAGTGCTGTTCAGTTGAAGGACATCCCAGTCAAAGAAAATCAATGTGTACTGTTTCTGGAAGAGCTGTTTTTCCTTCATGTATGGCATCATCAATGCAAAATCGCCAATTTCCTCCATAAAGTCTTTCTTCAGTTTGGTTGTCACTGCAACACTGTCACCCATGAGCTCCTTTACTAACATGAACTTGCAAAAATGCACCCCTGTTTCACGTGCATGCAAGTTCGAGGTTTGAGATTTCGCGCTGATGTATGAGATTAAATCACAATCATCGGCAAAGTAGCAAATGTGAAAAGTTTCTTTGCAATCTTTTGAGGCAGCGCAAGCTATTGGTTTTCCAGATACGAATCGTTTCAATATCTCGTCCATTGACTGATATCTATGAATGCCTTTAAACCATTCTCTAGGAGGAAGGTTCTTGTCGAGGCAAGCTGACCCAAGTAGTTCAATTCCGGAAAGTTTTTGGAGTAGAAGCATTTTTGTTTGGCGGTATGATTGAGTCCTTCTCATGGATACCAAAATATCCTTTGGGCGGTCAATTTGTCGCTCATTCCGTCCTTCCCTGTAGTGTTGAATGAGAGCAGAGTGAGTAAATAGACAAATGCAATGCAATTGACTGGCAATCAATATGCAATCAAGAGATGTGTTACTCACCAAATTAAGTGTAGATTACCCAAGTAATCAATCTGATCTGCTATATTTTCTGTGAAGCTTACCCAATTTCCTTTGTTCCAGCACATGGTTTCTGATTTCGTTTGCCTTTCTACCGCAGCATTGTTATCACCATCATTACCTACTACTTTGTTGTGAACAATCTCTTTGTACAAATCTTCCTTTGTCAGAGCTTCAAGCTCACGCTTACTTGATGTCAGATTTCCCCATTTCAACATTTCTTGGATGAGATCTCTTTTGACGATGGCCTCGATCCTGCTTTTTAATACTTGCTTGGTACCACTTTTGTCCTTCCCTAGCTCATCAGCAATTGTTTGTAAAGAACTGGTAGGTAGAGTGCTAAGAAAAGATGTCTTTTTCTTACTTGTATGACCAGGTCCATTCTCGTCACTCTTCTCCTTGTCAAGATTGCCATGAGCCTTGTGAAGATAATGAGTGGAGGACATGAACAATTTCATGTGACTGTTGATTGTCTCCCTGTTAGCAATTTTCTTGCTCATGAGAATTGACAATATGGACTGAAATGAATTCACCATACATTTGATGTAGTCAACTGTGATCTTAGCCTCGTCCGAATTGCCCAGGCTATTGTTCATGAGAAATGACCCATAAAGGTAAGACATTAGTCTTGTGAATGCCAGGGTGTGCTCTCCGACCCAGGACTTCTTCGGGAGTTGTTTGCATTTGCACCAGTCCAACCCAAAAGTGGCAACATCGTCCAGTATGATGTTTGCATATTTGTAGAAGTCTGACATTTTCTTATACTTGGAGAATATTCGGTGAAGAATTTCCATTACATCTTTAGCCATTCCATGAAATATGCCATGGAGGGGTAAATTGGGGAATCTGAACCTTCTAAAACATTCCGTCAACTTCCAGAACTGGGGTTCAACGGCACCAGGATTAATGACCCCCGATTCTATATCACGAACTGCCGCATCATATGCTTTATCGCCTGTTAGTGTTTTTATGTTGCATGTTGCAAAGAATTGTCTAGCAACTGTCTTGCTCCATCCTCCAAGTCGAACACCAAAATATCCACTCCGTACAGCCTGCGTCACCCATTCTGTATTGAGCTTCACTGGTCCAAGATACTGTAATCCACTTGTTCTACCTGGGGGCATGGGCTCGATGTCAGTTGTCAGATTATCGGGCTGGGAACCAGATAGGTCATCTCTTCGAATGATGTTGTCCATTGTCAGTGGATAACTCTTCGGGTAATCCTTACATGTTTTGTCTCTACATTGGAGATTTGTTGGATCTCCATCCAACATGGCCACTGGTTGTGTGGTGAAACTCCAGTTACAACATCTCCTACATGCTGTTCTTTCTGAAGCATTGTTGTTTTTGTACGCCAAGTTTTGTATTGAAGACAAAAAACAGTCTACGCAGGCTGGATGATACTGCTCAGATACATTAACAGACATACCTGTTACCTTGCCATAATTTCCCTCCTTTCTAGTCATAGTAAGCATTTGGTTTTCTGGTCTATCCGCATTCCAGGTAATCATTCCCAGCGCCACACGTTCCATTTTGTTGGTAGAACCAAAATAACAATCAAAGCCTTTCATAAGTTCTGACACTTCTTTCATGTAGTGTTCAACGACAGGTGTATGGTCTTCACTGCTCTTTCCCATAGCCAAGATATATGTGTATGTACTGGATGATTTCATATGTTCAGGAGGGCAGACTGTCACGGTTAGTATCCATATACTGTTATCTTTCTGTTTGATGAAACATCGAAGAAATGAATCACTCCAGAAGAGTAGGTATCCAACTTTTGTTTTAACCCTCAACTCGTTGCTCACACCAGCATCCTCCCACGATTGCCGAATGTCCTCAATGAGGTCTGACATTGCTTTGGTGCCATTCAATCCCTCCGAATTCGTTTCCCCATTAGATCCATTGATTGCCCAGTTATGGTCGACACCATGACCAGCCGATATACGAAATGATTCTTGAAGACCAACACATGCATGTCCACCCACATCAAACACTCTCTGCACTGGAAAGTTCTTCATTATGGAATGTGCACCTTTCGTTATTCCTGTTTTAAGTTCTGAAATGGTTGTTGGAAAACGTGTCATCACGTTATTGGAAAGTTCACCAATACGAAATAGTTCGAAGACCCTGCGATTATAAAGAACCACCTTTTCCTGCATCTTTTCTGTCATGTTCATGACCATGTCAAAGAGTGTAAACATTGTATTTGCTTCTTCTGGCGCAGCGATTATATTAATGTCTTCCCGGTCACGCACATTTGACCTACCAACCAACCCCCGAAATCCTCCCATGTCATCGTCTTTGTTCAGACACTTTGCTTTGTACTTTTGCCAGAAGTATAACTGAACCTGACTTATTCTCTCGATAGAACTCCTAGGCCTGGACTTCTCCTCCTTCTTCCTAGTATCAAAGAAATTAAAATCTTCATACGAATATCCCACTTCGTTACCCCCATCGTCGTTGACATCAAAGGTAGGAAGCATACCATCGTAGTCATCTTCGTTTATGTCCTCAACTTTATTCGGATCAAGATCAAGATTGAGAAATGTGTTTACATATTCCGCTGACATCTCTATCTCATAGTCGTCATTGTCATCTCTCTGAGCATTTCCATAGGGGTCCCCCTCTATGGAATCATCCTCAGGATCGTCCATGGTGAACTCTCCATCTTCTTCTGACGATATGGAATGAACGGTCTCAATCTCAACATCAAATAGTTCAGTAAGGTCATCACCCGGTCGAATGCTGCCCATAGAAGACTCTGAATCACCAAGTGAATTACTGTGGAATCGAGGTCGTAAGATAGGGAGGGGTCCATCCTGAGAGTCACCACAGTCAAACTCAAACTCAGGACTGCTGTATTCTATCTTTCTTTTCATGTGCTGCTTTACATGTTGTTCCAATATTTTTCTGAAGGATTTCTGGCGACTCTTCTTGAGTCGCATGGCCTCCACATCAGTGTGAACCAGACCATATGTGCAGTGGCAGCATTGTTCTATTTCTTCGCGACAACTTGGACATATAACTGTGGCTGCCGTGTCAGATTGGGAAATGCAGTTCCAGAGCTCTTGGTCCTTAGGACACTTGACCTTGTTTCTCTGACATTGATACTGGCAATTGCCGCAGGAGAAGATAAAACTGTACATTTTATGATCTGTTGTGCATTGAGACCTTCATTTTAATAGAACCGAAGGGTTGTGTTTTTATGCAATGTCGATTGGGGGTGACAGGAAGAGTGGCGGGGAAATGTTCCCGCCTTAGGATGTACTGACTCCTACGTGTCTTTACATGCTAAATTAGGTTAGTTACACGATTCAATTTTCGACTGATGCCAATTTTGCTCAGTCTTATTTTGTATGTTCTGACAAAAAAACATCATACTTATTCCTACTTTGAAAAGATTTCAAAAGAAGGCGAGATGGCGGGAAAAGTTCAAAAGAAGGCGGGAAAAAGTTGAGTCCCAATGATTTCAAGTGACAACATTGGCAGATGTGGTCATGCGGCTCATCCTCGAACCCACAAATAATGATGATAGGCAATGATATTACAATCCTGGTGCAACCAACAGCGAACTAACCGATATACCAACGATATTGATCTAATTGATGGACAGCATGCAACGATCTGACCAGAACCCTAGCGTGGAGGGTGGCACTGATTCCATTGATCAATATTATAAAGAGCTCGACACAAAGATGGAGGATAACTTGATCCC
>JALLAU010004552.1:945-12030 GCA_036939495.1 Thalassiosira hispida | reverse complement strand
CGGATACTCATGTCCGATGTGACTCACTAGCTTCTACTAAGTACGGGGGAAATAAGTACAGGGGAACAAGTCAGGTACCCCCCCCCACACTCAGAGATTAGAGAGGTTGTAACACAGTTCCACGCCCCACGTTCGACGCCCTCCCCCCCCGCATTTTAGGGATAATTGTGACGCGAGGTGACGATATTCGTGGAGCGAGGGAGAGTCAAGCGTCGAACCATAATCCTGCGGCTGTAACACCATCACCACAATGATCTCCACGCTCCGCTACACGCTTGTTCTTCAGACTTCTTTTTACAGCACTGCAATCATGATGAGGTTCTGTATTCCATCTCCCTATTGGGAGAGATCAAGCATTGTACACCATGGCACCTATTGCTCCTCGCCATCCTCTTACTGGCCTCCGTCGTCGGGGGCCGAAACGGCAATATGCAAGCAACACCCGCTGGATGCAACTATCCCACGCTGAAGTTGGCAACCGTCACAAGATCCAGCGAGCGTGGCTCTTCAGCGTCTTTGATGCGAACACCGCCGCCCATGAATTGCAGCAGCTACTCATCACCAAAATTCTAATTGCACAAAATTTTATCAGCCCGTCAAATAATGCCAGCATCAACCTTATTCTTGACATTATCCTTCTCCTCAAAGGTCAGGATTTTGAACGCAGCGTTTCAAAGGCTCTACTATGGTTCAAACATGACCACCTCCTTCATGACATCAGCCCGTGGGAAGAAGCCCTCCCACTCACCTATATGCCACGTAGGAATGTAGAGTTCGCTAAATGGAATGATGCAACATGTGATTATCTCACGAGCTTTAACCATTGGGAGCTTCGTGAGATTTTTCGCCTATTTGACATTGGCAGCCAGGCTGATAATGATGGCTATATCCGTATTTCTAGTGGTCAAACAAATCAACGTGGGAGGGATTGCCAGTATCTTTTTCATCCAGAAGAAATATTCTTATTTCTCATGACAAGATGTAAAAAGGGTTGGACCATCAAAGACATAGGCAATCAAGTTTTTGGTGGGGATTATACTCGGTGGTGTTATGGTTGGAAATGGATTCTGTTCTATTTGGACCATCGTTACAGGAATATTCTTGGTCATCAAGGTCTGATGAAGTGTAGGGAAAGATTTCCAGAATTTTTCGAGGCCATCCAACAGAGGGTATGTCAAAGTAAACGCCACCAGGACAAAAATGGTAATTGGTGGGAGAGTCCTGGTCTGGCTTTTCTTCCTTACAGAATATTTTCATTCATTGATTGCTCTGTATACAGGGTAGATGTTCCATTCTCTGGGCCTGCCGGTGATTATGAAGGGGCTCCTCGTAGAGGACGGTATGCAATCTCTCAGCGAGCTGTATACACTCGATACAAAATGGTGCATGGTATCAAGATGCAGACAGTGCTAACACCTAATGGTATCAGCACTATCTTTGGAGCAGCTTCGGCTCGGCGTCATGATACTGGGTTGACAACAGGGAATGGTATGTTGGCTATGAGTGGATTGAATGATTTTTTGGTGGCCATGCAGCAGGGTAGGCCAGAAACAACACCACCATATGCAAGCTTGGGGGATGGTGTCTATGGTGTCAACTTGGAGTGCATTCGCTCATACTTCAGAGCACACTTCACACCTGCGATGTTGACCGAGTTCATGAGGGTTTGTGATGCAGAAATGAAGGCCTGCCGTCAGCATATTGAAATGAACTATGGCCGAATTGCAAGTATCTTTTCAATCTGTGCTGACCCCAATAGCTTCAAGCTGGCACAGCATAGGCCCTATGCTGTTGAGTTGTTGAGAGTGTGCAATTTGCTTGTGAATATTTACAACTGTTTGAAGGGGGACTCGGCATCTGGCTACAATGCATTTGACTGCCCTCCTCCATCTCTAGAGGAGTATCTTAACTAATAAATGTATTTAGTTTTTTTACTACTCGAGTCTTCTATTATAGTATTAAACACTTATTTGACTTAGAAAAAAGGAACTTGCAAAATTTCTTGCTGAGGAAAAAATACCTTGTAATATATTATTGAGCAAGAGAGAACATTGCAATATTAACTTGCAAATCATTTTGCTGAGCAAAAAAAAGACCTTGTAATATATTATTGAGCAAGAAAGAACCTTGTAATATTATGTTACACATGCACATTCTTGCCTATGGTAATTATTTTACATCAAACATTACTGTAGATATTGCTACCATTTGAAAGTATTCATGTGCAACACTTGGAGTCATTCACCCTCAGCCTCGTCGAACATTTTATCTTCCAATTTGGTGACGACTTTACTATACTTGGCAATGCGTCGATCCATATCAGTAGTGTCTTCCTGATTCGCTGACATACTCCTCTTACTCTGACGAAGAGTCTCAATGAATTCTTGATGCCCTTTGATCCTACTCATTATCTTCGTGCTCTTGGTGTTGGGCGAATCTTCAGGACGAGCGGTACTGTTAGATTCGCCACGAACAGTACCGTTCTGACTTGCATTGGAGTTGTTGTTGGCAGACCGCTGCTGCTGTTGCTGCTGAAGGCTCATCATCAAGATTTTTGACAAATTGTCAGTAGTGGCTGCAGTAGATTCCAACTTAGAAGTATATGCTTCACAAATTGTACCGATGTCTTGGTGCTTTGGAGTGACTCGGGTACGAGAGTTACCGTTGCCTCTCCTCTGGGCGCTGGCAGCAGCTGCTTCAGCTCCAGCTGCTTCTACATTGCTTGCCTCGGTAGTGAAACGCTGTCGGACATTCGAGCCTTCAGGGTAGTCAAAGTTTGGAGAAACATTTTCGCTACTAACGCCATGTGCCACATCGTGTAGTACGTCCAATATACCATTATCATATTGAGCTTGAAGGGCAATAATACGCGAATTATATGACGGCATAAATTCAATAGCTGATTGATGCTCACTGGCTATTGCAACTTTGAAAAGTAGAGGAGAATAGTATGCACAATATGATTAGCGGGAAAGTAAATAAAGGTAAATAATCAAAGGATATCAATTAGACATATCTGCTCCAAGGATAGTACTGGTACCATTGGGGGATAGCACTGCATGCACCTTGATATCACGCATCTTTTTGAATCGAGTGTATAAAGATCTCATTGACTCACAATTAGGATCGCTCGAGGGCTGCTGACCCAGAGCTGCCAATGCATTAATATCGTTTTCGCCATCAAGCGCCACGCCTCCGGGGCTGCGTACTCCTCTACCAGGAGATACCAAATTTAATCCAGCCTCGGCTCGATTCTTCTCTTGCTGGTCCAGCTCTCTTGCGGCTTCTTGAGAGCTCCGATCCTCCGCGTAGGTTTTCAAAGCTTCCTTGCGCTCTGTTACCATCTTGTTCCCGTAGATCTCCGCGTCGATGAACGTAGCACCTTCACCCTCCTGTTCACTCCTGAGAAGAAATTTCTCGTTGAAGTGATCACCTATCTTCAGCACCCGATCCTTCATCTTCAAATGATAGTCTGGAGTTTTCCATAACTCGAAGATTTCGCAGGGTGTTGGACCAGGCACAATGTTGTTGATGTTGAACATCTTCTGGTGTAGTCCACCCATTTCTGTTTCGTGTCCGCCGAAGAATTATTGGGAGACTTGTGTGCGCCTTGAATGCATAGGTTCAGGAGCAGATTTGTACAAAGCTGTTCCTTCTTCTTCAAACCTGCAAATCCAGGCATGTTTCCCTGCCGTATGACAGGGGTTGGTTCGAGCGGGGGGTTCCGCTGCTGCGTCTTGACAGCAGGGGGGGTGACCAGAACGGCTCCTCCGCCTCCCCCGACTCCAGCTCCATCCATATAGAGAGGATGAATACCACGGGTGAAGTTGGAGTCCAGAATGATATTAGGATTGTAAGGGAAACTCATTTTATCATTTCATTTGCTCTGAATTAATGAGCTGATTCGATCGGTGTTGATGATTTTTTGAAGTAGTGCTTGCTGAGAGAGATGGTATGTAGGTGCGATGTGGAGTTCTCATCATCTATCAGATGTGTTGTATCTGTACGGTGTCAAGCTGTCAAGAACAGGTGTCAGCGTCAAGACGTCAAGACACTTTGGTTCTCGAATGGTCAAGCGTGGATCCTAAACCGCGCAAAATAATAGTTATTCCTTCATGAAAAGGACCTCAAGCTCTTTGCAAATCCCAGAATTTGCGATGAGATTTTTTCGTTGAACCGATTCTCCCCTTGGGCACATGAATTGATCCCCCGAAGACTGGTTGTTGGTTGTAGAATTTGGGGGGATTTGGGATTGGGGGATACATATCGGGGGGAACACAGAAAGAAGGTCCAACGAGTCTTCATGGGCTCTAAGTTCTTGAACCAAAAATCAACAAATATGATCTTTGGGCCCATAATTTTGACCAGATTTTGACAGCGCCCAAGAGCCACCAAAGACCATGTTATTTTTCGCTCATCTCGTCTGCCGCTATCACCATTGCAACCATGCCGCTCCTAGTTAATGCTTCCACTGGCCATCCAGCCTCTACCATGGCATCCATCGCAGCCCCTGCCCCCCTGCTCCATCCTTTGCTCGTGTTGGCGTCGCGCCGGCCCTACGATCAGTCATCGTTATTAATCATCTGGCGCAGGCTCGTGCATTTTTGGACGCTTTTGCTTCCAGGCTCGCCAAGCTCCTTTGCGCTAGGCTCAATATCTTGCCGCGTCGCTGAGCGTCCTCGCCTGTTTGCGTCAACACCTCTACGACTGCAGAATCTTCCCTCGCTTGTGATGCCCCTCTTAGGAAGGCAGTCGATGGTTGCACTACTCTTCAAGCAATGTAATCATCCAATAGAGTGAAGGAAATGGTGCAACAATCCGTCGCCGAGGGGATATTATGATACAACCATCCGATAGAGCCAAGGAAATGGTACAACGATCCGTTGCCAATATCTCGTCTGGAAATGCATCTACGATCATACTGTGTCAATGCCAACACAAATAATGCATCCTCCTACGCAAACACAGCCAAACCAAATCGTCTTGGTCAAAAAAAAGTACCCTCCAATGGAACACTACAGATGCAACAACATTGCCAGCTTCGAAAAATACAGCACTTCATCCAACACTGCCAGAACAACACAATGCCAGACTTAAACTTCTTCCAAATTGTACACGTCCATTACTACTCTGCCAATGTAAAACAACAACAACTACTACTACTACTGCTTATGAAACGCCGCGAACATCTACAACTAAAACATCTATTAATGAAAAATAGAGAGTTATGTTTTGTAGTAATGAAATAAAGACTATTACAGTCCATCAAACCAAAAAATAAATAATGCCATTNCGAACACCTACAACTAAAACATATATTAATGAAAAATAGAGAGCTATGTTTTGTGGTAATGAAATAAAGACTATTACAGTCCATCAAACCAAAAAATAAATAATGCCATTAATTCGATGAATAAAAGAGCTTTTCCGAATCAAATATATAAATGGTACCGTGATACAATTACCTTCTCCTCGACCTTCACCCATTTGATTGTTGTTAGCCGATTGATATTGTCATAGCCACGGTACCATTGACGAGCTGCCATCATTGTCATTGCCATGGTACCATTGGTGTCATGGCATTCGTGCCGCCCTCCTCCTTGGCAATTCCATGTTGCCATGATGTTTGTGTGCTATGTTGCCACTTGCCAATTGTTGATTGTTCTCTCTGCCACCCTCTCGCTACCACCCTCGTATTGCTCCCTCCCTCATATCGATGTCGCCCTCGTCCACCCTCATTTGATTGTTGCATAGGCCAAGAAGGAAGACGTAACTAGAAGGATCATATGATGGGCAGGCTAGCAGGAGATTGTGCTGAGTAGGATGCTGTTGATGCAAGAATGCCACCGAGATCGTATCCGTACCCCACTCACCCACTCGTATCGTTGCGGCCCTTGTTGATGGTGTCATGAGAGACTTTGCTCAATGTTGGCGACAACTGTAGCGGCGTCGATTCGACGAGAGACTCAGGATGGGTGATCGACGAGGGTGATAGTCCTTTGGCTTTGGTTGGTTGAAGGAGGTGTTGATGACATGACGACGAGATACAGGGAGGGAGCTTTGGCGCCGTGAAGACTTCTTCACAGGCGAGCGAGCTTCTTTGATTGGGGAGGCATGTTCGATTCCGTCCCGCTTTTCGCCAGATGATTCAGCACTAGAATAGGCCAGGCGATTCTTTGAGATTGGAGATGACGATGGACTCCCGGCAGGCAGAGC
Organism: Thalassiosira hispida; assembly: GCA_036939495.1. Lineage (NCBI taxonomy): Eukaryota > Bacillariophyta > Thalassiosirophyceae > Thalassiosirales > Thalassiosiraceae > Thalassiosira > Thalassiosira hispida. The sequence continues at coordinate 5,814 of JALLAU010004552.1, read as the reverse complement.
ATTGAGGTCGGCAATAGGAGAGGCCGTCGGACGAGCGGGCGTTTGCTTAGGAGTGGGCGCCATGATATCAGAAAGTGGCAATGAGCAAGTGTGGATAATGGTGGATGCAGATGGATGCGGATGATGGATGTGAACAGGATTCGCTCTAGCGACACGTGTTGACGCTCACGAGCAAGTGCCTGCGCCTTCTCCGCTGCTGTTTAGGCACAGACAAGCCCCATAGAACAGCCCGGTCACCAACAATAGGCTGCACTCTGATATGCTGGCGAGGAGGGCAATAGATGTGGATGATTAGTTGAAGNCCATAGAACAGCCCGGTCACCAACAATAGGCTGCACTCTGATATGCTGGCGAGGAGGGCAATAGATGTGGATGATTAGTTGAAGAAAGAAGTGTGTGAAGAGTATTGGGTCATCATGGAGAGGCTCTTGTAATGCTGTCAAGTCGCCTAGAATTCTTGACAAAATTGGCGGCTGGCGCTGGCGGCTGGCTGGGAGCTGAAAAAAGACGATTCCCTGGTTCCGTGGTCAGAAGACCCTGGGGTTCTACCACCTAGCACTAAAAACTACCTAATCGTACATACATAAGGTGGTACGTACCCCAACACGACGGGGTGGGGGGCACCCGCAGTGGGCCCCGGGATGACATGACAACACTCCCAAACAGAAGGAGAGTCCACTTCTTTGTGGGTGGCCATTCACACTTGGCATGTAGCCTGGCAGATTGGGGATCCCCCCAGTGCTTCCCATTCTTTGCCTTACTCTCCTCCCTGCTGACCTTCTGAACAACATTACTATGGGTGATTGCTTGAGGGTCATTCTTCTTGTACTGAGCCCCCCATCTGTTTCTTGTGCGCTAAATGGTTGAATCCATGCCGTCCTCCGACATACCTATATCAAAAGAAATTATCCAATAGGTAACAGATGAACTCTACTTCCACCTTAACTTAGTTGTTCTTGCAGTACTCTATCGTCATTATGGGGACCTTCTGATCGAATGAGTGTGACTCTGCTTCCTTGACCCCCTCAGCTTATCCAATCTCTCCGTGATAGATTCAAGTGGGGCAGCAGGAGGTGTAGGGGTCTTTGATGCTGCTGGTGCTGGTGCAGTCAGCTTCAGTCGGTGTGATTTTTGGCCATTTGTCCGCCGGAAGTATTGTGGAGCCATTGCCATTACGGTGTGAGGCAAGTAGAAAAATCTTGCCTTAGACCAACCACTCGATTACATCGACCTTTGAAAGAATATGAAGGAATAGGGACACCACTGCAGTTGTATAGTCATGTTGTTATTGCGCGGTAGCCATTCAAGTTGCCCTCCAGTTTGATTTTTGGACATTTGGCCACAGGGGGTGTTGTGGAGCCATTAGAGTGTGGTACTTGTAGAGTAATCATGCCTTAGATCAATCACCTAGTTGTATTAACCTTTGAAAGCATATAAAGCACTAGGAACACCTGTATAGCAGTATGGTCATGTGGTTATTGCGCGACAGCCATTCAAGTTGCCAACCGGTTTTCGATTTTTGACCATTTGGCAACAGGGGGTGTTTGGAGCCATTGAGGTGTGATGCGCGTAGAGTAATCATGCATTAGAACAAACACTCATTTGCATTGATCTTTGTGACATGATAAAGCATTAGGAACACATGTACAGTTGTATAGTCATGTTGTTATTGCGCGGCAGCCATTCAAATTGCCCTCCGGTTCGATTTGTGGTCATTTGGCCACAGGGGGGGTTGTTGAGCCATTAGAGTGTGATGCTTGTAGAGTAGTCATGCCTTATTCCGGCGACTCGATTTCATTGCCCTTTGAAAGCACATAAACCATTAGGAACACATGTACAGTTGTATAGTCATGTTGTTATTGTGCGGCAGCCATTCAAGTTGCCCATCGGTCTGATGTTTTACCATTTGGCCACAGGGGGTGTTATTGGGCAATTACGGTGTGATGCTTGTAGAGTAGGCATACCTCAGATCAACCACCCAGTTGCATTGACCTTTGAAATCATATAAGAAAGCACTAGGAACACATCTGCTTAGTTGTATAGTCATGTGGTTATTGCGCGACAGCCATTCAAGTGGCCCTACGGTTTGATTTTTGGCCATTTGGCCATAGGGGGTGTTGTTATGGAGCCATTGGAGTAGGATGCTTGTAGAGTAGTCATGCCTTAGACCAACCATTCAGTTGCATTGACCTTTGAGACAAGATAAAGCATTGGGAACACCTGTAAAGTTGTATGGTCGTGTGGTTATTGCGCGACAGCCATTCAAGTTGCCCTCCAGTCTGATTTTTCGCCATTTGGCCACAGGGGGTGTTGCGGAGCCATTAGAGTGCGGTGCTTGTAGAGTAGTCATGCCTCGTACCAACCACTCAGTTGTATTGCCTTTTGAAAGCATATGAAGCATTAGAAACACCTTTTAGTTGTATGGTCATGTGGTTATTGCGTGACAGCCATTCAAGTTGCCAATCAGTTCGATTTTCGGCCTAATTTAACGTAAAAATAGCCTGACTGAAATTGTCAAAAACTTACTATATCCACGAGTAGGCTTTTCTGGCTTTTGGGGGCTATGAGTCCTCGTGACTCCCCTTCCTTCCAACCTCAACATCAACGTTGGCGTGTTCCATTAGAAGGTTATATAATACTTTCAATGATTGTTTGGTAGTGTAACAATGACTGACTGCATTTCGAGAATGATAAAGTGTTGGATAGTTTTTTGGGTGTTGGAAAGTGAGCATTTGGTTGCATCGATGGAACACAATACCTATATTCAATAAGATGTGTACACATGCGATGGTAATATCCGTTCTAATTCCAAGGCACTCCTGGTAGATGTCGTCAAGTTTTGTGATGGTATCTCCACCTCCCTTTAATGTTTTCCAAATTGATGTTAGGAGAGGGATGATTCGAGCAACAGGAGGCAACGGAAAGTGAAGGTATTAAGACGGGTTGACGTTGATTGCCCTCCAAAGACCGAGGTAGCATCAGAAGGTATGTTCTATCATGTTCACACCTTTCAACTTCTTGTCATTGTTGAATGCATCCATCACTAATGGAGACACAGCAGGCACACCATCGCCTGGGTCATAATAAAACTACTCGAGTGTTTGCTTGTACATCCAATCGAGCACCGTGCCACATGTGTCCAATAGATCTTCCGGGAAGGTGATATGAAAGTTGTATAGCAACTATGCATGACTCACTATCAAGTAAAAGGAAGAGTGAAACAAATCATGACTTTCCGGCACCAAACCAAGAAGGTGTTTGCCAAATGCTCTAATGTCAGATGTCTTGGAAGATTTGTCATTGCTTCTTCCAATCCCGGGCATATTTGCCAAGCCTTGATTTTTGTTGAAGCAGGAGATGGTACAATGGTACGTATTGGCGGAAACACGTGCCTTCACTTCCATAGGCACCGCAGTTTCCGCCCATCCTTGCTAACAATAACGACTCCATTAGACGAGTCCCTGACATAAGGCTTGTCGTTTTTTTACCAGACCCGGTTGATAAAGAGTCTCAAACTCACCGAATAAATTATCCTCCATCTTATTAACTTCCCAAAATGTACTGAGAACAGGGGCTTCCGAGCGCTGGCCCATCATGGAATACTTTGACTGGCATTCTTCATTCCCCCTTTTGAGAGGTTTCATATAAGAATATTTCAACATTGCCCTCATCAAAACATCATCCATCTCCTACCATCACCTCAATTATTGAGCGCCGATGCCAATATCTTTTGATACTCGGCAACTCTTAAGCTATTCGGGATATTCAATCCCTTTCCTTCTGCAATAGCTTTCATCTCAGGCTTGATCTTGAATGCCAATGTTGATCATGTTGGCGACAAAGAAGTATTCTTGTTTGTATTGACTGAAGATGTCTGATCTAGCCTTGTCGACTGTGATTGATGGCTGCACGGAGAAGTCGGCGTCGTGGTAGTCTGATAGCTTTGGAGGAAACCCCCCTGTGATCTAATCGTCGTCCCACCAGTCGAAATCGATGCCCCCGTCATGAATGTAGTCTTTATTGACGTCAATGCCGTCAGAGCGATGGTCATCTATTGCCGCTGCCCTATCCGCTTTTGACTTGAACACAAGACAATTCCCAAAGTCTATGAGACCGTGTAGGGATTCACCGTCCATTCTTGTCAAACGTAATGCCTATAAAGAGGAGGAGGACATCCAAGATTAATAAAGAACAAATACAGCAGTCAATCTATGCAAACAAAAAAGGAAAGGAAAAGTCGAACTAGCAGATGGCAAAAAAACTCTGCAGACGGAGCCTAATAAAAGAGGAAACGACGCACCAGCACTAGAGTGACTAATAACACGATACAGAGCTTATCCAATACGCTGTAATGATTGTTCTAAAGGTGTGCCGGCCACCGACGTCTTGTTATTTGATGGAGACGGCGGGTGGCAAGATGAAAGATTTTTGTGATTTTCCTGCCACCATGTGGCTACTATGTAGTATGTAAAGAGGTAAATTATCGCCAATTTAGGGTGCTACGAGCTAGGAAATGACTTGAAAACCACCCACTGGCCTCAGGTAACCCCCAGCCCCAGGAGTGATACGGAAGGCTTGGGGTCCTCAAATCAACGCCAACGCAAAAGTGAAAAATGGATCCCTCCAGTGGGATCCATTTCTCCTCATGGATATGACTATTGATCAGTGAGATCAGAAGAAATCAATAGATGAAATAAAAAATAAAATTGGACAACTACGAGTCAAAAACTATTTCTGGGATAACGATTTTCGACAATTTACGCTTTTCTCCGTGACTTTGCCGGACCGGTAGCAAGACCAAGATGACCGTCTCATCAAAATCCAATGTTCGGGCCTCAAAGGGGTGCTCTTGAAGGGTCTTGGACACCT
>JALLAU010004316.1:0-10429 GCA_036939495.1 Thalassiosira hispida | reverse complement strand
GGCAATTCAGACTTGCCACCACACGCGGAGAGTGACAACTCACCGCATCAAAACACAGCAAACAAATAACGAGCAATGCTCATTATTTGTTTACCAATAAACTAAGCACATGAAATACAACACTATCTCATAGCCAATATCTAACACTAAACTGGCAGACCTTCGTGTATCAACAGTCATTCAGGTGAATGAAATGATTTGCATCAGGGCATCTGAAATGACTTGTATCAGAATTTCATTTCATGTGTTCTATCTCCCCGGTGAAAATCGTTCCTATGGATTACAAAGGTATTTACAATAAAGCAAGGAAGGATTTCAACCCGTAGCCTCTTCAAAGGGCAATGTAGAGTCGATTTCTCCGAAAAAAAACTGAGAGACGAGCTAGGTATAGGGCCTGAACAAGCTTTCTGAAGCTTGCCACTGTTGGGCTCTCAAACGAGAATCCAGAATTGGCCAGTCAGCACCAGCACCTCCAAGTGTGAAGCAACAACTCGTTTCACCGCGAGACGCATAAAATACTATGATCTCGAAAAACATAAATGGCCGTATGAGGAGATACAGATTGAGTTGATGAGCAGGACAAAGTGCTCAAGGCGATGGGGTCAGATTAGCGATGTGATTATTTCTTTGACTTGAATGAGGCGAGAGAACAGGAGGAGTAATACGAGGCACCACTACTCGGTGCATTATTTATGAAAAACTATATATAAACCCATAGGAATGTCTCTAGCCTGCTCTAGATAAATAAGGTTAAAACATTTACCTCTAACTTATCTTGCTGCATTCTCTTCAGATTCACATGATGGTTCCAAACTTCTACCAATACCAGGATGAAGAGTAAAATAGCTCACTTTTTCAGTACCATTTTAACACTCAACCCACCATCAACCCTATTCTCCGCCGAACTCACAACAATCTATCTACCTAATAAATACTATTCATATTATATAACTAGCAGCTCGGATCCATATCAGCAGTTACCTCCCCTGATCACAGCAAAACCGTCAAAGACAGTATTGTTTTTGTAGACAACTACCGGGGGATGTCCATTGTTGCAGAATTCACCCACAATCGTATTCCCTGGAAAGCTTGCCTCGAAATTATCATCCACCAAATCGAATGCAAAACTGTGCACCACGAAGATGCCATTGCCGCTGAACGCGAGGGCGGTAAAGTTGAACCCCTCGATGATATGGCCAGGTCCATCGCCAGACCCTCCGAAGTAGGACAGGTCAAGCGCAGCTCTCCAGGTGCCAAAGGCAGAATTTCCGCTGAAGGGACCATACGTTTGAAGGCTAACGGGCTGGTTGTGGAAGATCTCTTTTAGGGTCTTGCCTGCAAGGGCTGGATTTGTTCCTTCCACCATTGGCACGACATTGTCGCTTATGAATAATGGATGCACGAACAAGGCATATGGAGACCGTCCAAAGATTCCTGGAAAAAGACAAGGTCGTGAAGGGTGATAATTTAGAAAGACATATATAGTAGAGAAACAGATGCAGATTCTTCTTGTTCGACACTCACCCTCTGCATGGTTGTTTCGGATCGGAGCAAGCAGACCTCTGCCCCAAATACCAAAGCCTCCGTGAGCCTGAGGTGGAGAGTAGATTGCCCGTATATATATTTTTAGGAGGACGAAGCAAAAAGAATCAGGAAAGAGATAGAGTTCGATCAGTGTACTTTGTACTCACCATATCCTCCCCTCCACCCGAAGCAAATCGACCGTCATCATGCCCACGACTTCCACCTCCAGTCCCAATTAAGAGGTTGTTCTCGACAACACCAGATTCCGTCCCGCTCTCGAGGAAAATGGCAGTGCCATTACATCCGATGGCAACATTGTCCATAATATCCCCAAAAGAGTTGTGCATCACCATACAATTTCTTGGAGACGTCGCGATAACATTCCCGCTCCAGTGAACCTTGACCATGGAATGATGTGAGTGGAGAGCGTACCTGGCAAGCTGGTTCGTGCCCACGTACGTCGTTTGGAGCCTCGCGAGTCCCATGGGCAGCTCCATGCCGGTATCTTCCAACACGGTGTTGTCTACGGCTTCGGTGGTCGTGCGCCCCAACTCCTCGAAGCGTGCGTAGGACACGTCGAATTGGCCAATTCCCGTGTGCATCACGTGGCCGCGATCCGTACTCGAGGAAGATGTCTTTACAGCTATGGAGCGAGTGATGTGTGCGGCGTGGCATCCAACAGAATGACCGTGTACTGTTGGGGTTTGGAGCGTAATGTGAAGCTCGGACCCCGATGTTGTCAGGTCGCTGATCACGGCCGTCTCCGTCTCGCCAGGCACTTGAAATTGAAAACTCCAGTGATCGACGTCCAAACCCTCCCTGGTGTCGGGGAGCACAAGCTCGTCTCCAACATACCAGGCCGAGGCAGCCGTGCCAGATGGATCATCGACGACCAACAAGGTGTCCCCGGCGGCAATGCTGGTCTTGAGACTCACCATTTTGGTTGATACGGGATCTCCCGTTATTGTAACCTTCCCTCCGAGGTTGACCAAGCCCACCATGGTCTGCTCTGGATCCATAGAGGTATCCAGCGCACCGTTGATCTCGATCGTTACCGTGTGGCCATTTTGTTCCGTCATGACGGTCAGCGTACCCATCATCTCGACGACTAGTGTGCCGCACGTTAGGACAACGTCGGAATCGGCGGGTTTCACGATGAGAGTACCATGCACCACGATTTTGTCATACTTGAAGCTCGAGGATTCCGAGTAAGTGACGACACTTCCCATGGGAATATGCACTGTGACCTCGTGGTCTTGAGATTCAGCGGGAATGTGTGGCCACTCGTCATTGACAGCATCGAGCCAAAGACTCGTATCACCGTTGACCCCATCACCAAGGACAGGGTACCAGTGATGATGAACCACCCGGTGCGTGGCCAAACTGGCATCTTCCGTAACCCGAACAGTCGGCGCAAATGTGGGATACGGCGTCACAAGCTGCGGCGGGCGTTCTGTTACCTGCATATTCTTCACATAGTACTTGGGTTGCTCTCCGGCACTTCCCATGTCAGGACAGTAATGGAAGGATATGGAATTTACGCGAGTCAAGTCCCAGTATGGATCGGTACCGGCCTTGAATCGATCCATGGGGATGACAACCTGCCTATATTCAGTGGAGGAGACGATACCATAATCGACCAAATCATGTTCGATCGTTACGGCGGCGGATCGGCCGGACCATCCATCAACGCCACCGATCCAAGCTCCGCCCGACATGGAAACGACTGGATCGCAACCAAGATCATGGTCGAAATCGCCGGTCGCCTTGACTTCGAAGGTGAGAGCCAAGTCGTCATTGGTGAAATGGTTGTATTCGGGGTCGAAACTCTTGTCCGTGTTGGGGAAGAAGCACGACGACTCAATTCTGAGTGTGGCTCCCATCCATGGATCGGTGATGAGCTGGAGGTAATCTCCATAGATTGATTGGATTTGGGTAGAATTGTTGCGAGCGTCGAGACAGCTATGTGGTATGATTCACAAGAGATGTACCATGCAATTGAATGTAGAGTCAATGAAGATAAACAAGAGAATAAGTAAGAGCGAGAATTAAAGGAAGCAGGCAACTTATGACACAAGTCATGTACATGTATTGCTATGTATTGATAACAGTAGAGAAACCTACATACTCATACTCATAATATGACACATCGTACGCACCTATTGTTTGGGTCATCCGCAACCTCATCCCAGAGCAATGTAGGACTGTACGGCGTCGGACTCACCGTCGGCACATTCGTCGGACCCAAAGTAGGACTAATGGAACCAAACGTCGGCGGATCATCCGTCAATCGAATGTCCGTCACCCAATATTTGGGAGGAGGATTGCACTTGCCGAAATTGACACTGTAAAACCCCGAATAGGTGTGCTTCTTTTCATCGCAAGTCGATCCAATGAGTAGATCGGACGTGGGGACGACAACTTGACGCCATTCGTCTGCGACCAGATTTCCGCCAGCGACGTAATCTCCGGATAGTTCAATGGTGTTGGCTCCGTAGCGAGGCCACCAACCACACGTCATGCTAAATTTCGGCATGCAGCTCTCGGAATATTCCGACCTTGCCAAAAAGGTCACATACGAATAATCCCAAACATTGGGATTACTCAATCTAAGACCGCCTCCACTCCAAGGATCGGTACAAATTTGTAGGACGGCATCGTGGCCTTCCCAATCGGCGAGTTGGGACGTGGGGGTGTCGGGATTGGTGCAATATCCGTCGAGGGACCGACCGGTCATGAGCGATGCTCCGGAGGAGCTTAGACCGTCAGCGAGGGAGTCGTATAGGATTAGTTCGGCGGCGTTTGCTACTCCGATGGAGGTGAGGCCCAATAGTAGGATGGCGACATTGAAGGTAGAGGTCGCCGAGATCAAAGTCGAGGCCGACGACACGGCCGAGACAATGCTGGCAAAGGATAGCTTCATGAATGATGATATGACAATGAAGACAACGAAGGTACGGACGTCCAAGTGGGAACTGAGATAGTATTATGAGCACCAGCAGAGAGAATTTGGCTCAATCCATCGCCCATGCGAGCATCGCATCGTATTGTACAACTTGTGTTGCTCAAGAAGGCAACAAAAAACATTCAGACACTATCACAAACAAACTGCGCTCTTTAGATCAAATTACTTCTAAATAATGAATGTTTTAGCTACTAACAGCATCCATCCCAACAGGATCAACATATCATATTCCAAGGCCCAATTACATATTAAAAGATGCTCGTGACAAACGAACGCGCGCGCTGCTCAATGATGTTCTTACACAATACTTATCGTTTCACGAGTCACTCGTTTATCAATATTTTGGTTTGTCCGGGGTTTCTCAATGTTTAAGATGTATGTCTCATGTCTTATCAAAGCATGCCCCATTCAATCCCACCACGATCACACCCACCCTGCAAAGGGAAACGAGTTAGCCCACCCTGTACAAGGTAAGCAAGACACCTGTCTTTGACCGTGTGACGTAACAGCGGGCAGGTACCTAGTACCTACACACGTACAACAGCACAAGGTGTCTGTTACCCTGCCAAATTTGTATCGAACTTCTGGATCAGACAATTCCTACATATGTAACCATCGCTCATCTTTCGCAGATAATTCGCTGAAGTGTACATAGGAACTCTGTAGAATGATCCCGCCAATAGTTTATCTGCATATGGTACATACTGGCTACCTACACTAACACAGAACCAAGCTAGGTACGATACACAAAAGAAGAGCAACACATCTCATATCAATTACATTGTTAAGCCAATATCATGATGCAAAAATTTCCAAGGATATTTGAGGTATTGTGTCGAAAACGAAACCATCCTTGGGCCAATATAATGAACTTGATGATAGCGTCAGGAGATATATTTGTATCCGGATGCCTTATCTGAAAATCAGAATGGCATGGCCTTGTCAATAGCAATGGNACCATCCTTGGGCCAATATAAATATAATGAACTTGATAATAGCGTCATCAGATATATTTTTATCCGGATGCCTTATCTGAAAATCAGAATGACATGGCCTTATCAATAGCAATGGCATAGTTTAGCCAATATCATGATGCAAAAAATTCCAAGGATATGATTGGTATTTTGTCAAAAATGTAACCCTCCTCGGGCCATTATAATCAACTTCGTAATGGCATTATTAGATATTTTATTTTCAGGATGTCTTCTCTAAAAATCAGAATGGTATAGCCCTATTTGCCACGCCATGTGCCAATCATTACCGTATCCGTGCCTATCGTTGGCCCTCACCCTGTGTACCAATCCTTGCTGTACTTGTCCTCTCGTCATGGCGTCCCTACTCGGTCCCTGTACCAATCGTCGCCATTCCCATCCTCGTTTTGCCTTACCCACGCACACGCCGTCCCCTGTTTTGTTCAACAAGCCAATCCTTGCCGCGTTTCCTCTGTTTGACTGTTGTGTATTATTCTCCTCCTCCTCCACGGGCCGATCCTTGCCGCGTTTCCTCTGTTTGATTGTTGTGTATTATTCTCCCCGCCGTATTAGTCCTCGATAGTTCTCCCCGTATTAGTTCTCGTCCTCGCCGTACCCATATTATTGTTGCGTGTCCTGCCATTTTCCCTTTTTCATTGTTAATTGTTGTGTATTTTTGCCCTCGATCTATCACCCTCTCTCTTCTCTCTCTAGCATTCGTCCATCATGAAGAAGGTTGGCAGCCGATGACCGGCAAGGATGATACCGCAGTTTTATATCCTTGACAAGGTTGAATGCTGACAGGTATCCCAAGAAGGATGCACGCAAGATGGCAGCTGGATGAAGACGCAACGGAGAAGGTAGAAGGATGCACGGCTAGATGTACCACATCCTAGAATGAGAAGAAGAGTCGGAGATGACGAGCAGAATACCTTCTGAATGGTCATAGTCAAGAGTCGATTGCTGTCGCTGTAGGTTCTGCCGGCAACCCAAAAAGATGCAGACGACGATGACAAGATGATGTATGCCGGTTGAACGTCAATTGTGTTGTTGAACATTTCATTTGTCAGTACAGATTGAGTGGCACCAACAATTACTTCGAGCCTCAATAATAAACTAAAAAAAAATCACACATCAAAAACGCTACCCACTTACCTGGTGATCTAGGCCTACTACCTCTAGAACCTAGAGAGGCTAGACCAATCTGCCCCACAAAGGACATACCACAGTACAAGGCCATTCATTGGGCCGCCAAAATAGCCACAGAGATAGAAAATAAAACAACTTAGTCTCTCATAATGTAAGATAACAGATTGATTATGAACGACAACATGTTATCACCTCTTCCGTAGTTATATCTTACTAACTTAAAAGGATTGGCAACGAGCGCATTTTCCAATTCTACGAAGTCGACGAAGCAAGTAGGAGTAGCCAGTGGTGGTACAAGCAAGGAGAAATATATCACCAAGCTAACATTAGATCAACTCTCAGAGCAAGCAGCACGGGCAGATACATATACATTCAATAACTTCCCTACATCACTCATTAGTGTCATCAAGACTTCTGATGACGGCACAATATTCATTTTCACACGTGATGGTGTGTGTGTGTAACTTGGCCTCCGGAGAGCGACACTTTTACCCACTGATGATCTATAATCTCTATCGAGATCTCCAGCAGTGCTGCACCGCCTCATAGGCTCTTGTGCTTTAGAAATTAGGGACTGTCTAGACTCCACACGTAAAATACTTCCAGTACAGCCCTTTGTTTAAAATAAAAATAAAAAATGAATGAATTCATTCGTTCATTCCCACACAAACCCAAAACCAACACCCTTCGTCTGGCAATGGTTGTCCCCTAGTTATCCTCATCGGCTACTTCAGGTGCTGGTACAGCCCCCCTCGCTAAATCCAAATCCATAGGTTGTTCCCACCACCAAAGTCGAGGGCTGGTTCCGTTTGATGTGTTTGACTCGGATCTGTCGGCCCCGCTTCAGACCGTCATTGATTGCTGCCCTGATCTCCGCGTCCTCCTGTGCCACTTCTGGCACTTTGACAGCTCCTACATTTATTGGCATTGGATCCCCTGGGGGGTCCACCTTCCCACAAAGCTTCACTCTCTCGGCCGACTGCTTCTCCATCGGCTCGTATCAGGGCTTGGGTGCCCGATCCTCCACAGCTTGATACCATCCCTTGGTGACACGCCACACCTCCTTCATGTCCCCATTAGCCAGGTGATCCTTGATGTCGTCCGCAGCATTGGCAGCTCTTTGCTGCCTGTCCTGTTTCAACAATTGGTTGATTTGACGGCTCAGCCTTTGATCGTTGGCTTGCTGTAAGCCCCCCCCCCTTGATTTGAGCTGAGCCCAAAACTCCAGTGGCTTCCATATTGCTGCTGAGATCCAACTGTTCCTCTTGTTTCCGCGTGCCAAAGGTCTCTCAATTGTGGCCTTGAGTTCTTCAAACAATTCCTCTGACTCCGTCTTTGGTCCAGGCGGAAGTCGGATCGGGAATTTTGAAACCTGTCGCCGATAACGTTGTAGTCGTTTCAGCCCCCCCCCCCTGAAAACTGCGATGATGGCAAGATGGTCGGTATCATGATGCCGATGTGACCACCGTATCACCCTCTTGAACCTCTTCCTGTGCCGGACTGGTGTCAGGAAGTAGTCCGGGTGGGAAGAAGCCAAGTCCATCACCCCGCAATACGTCGTCGACGACGTTGTCGTAATTGAGCAGACATATCCGATAGATCCCATGTATCACACTGTTCCGCAATAGCAATAATTCCATCCGTTTCATCCCATGGGGATTCCAAGTTGATGTCCAAATCGCCTACCAGCAGAGGAATAAAATCCTTCGGATATTGCGCCCATGCCGCTTTACCCTGCTCCAACATCCCCAGGTCCGAGGGTGGGATGTAGCATCTCATGATGTATAAGTCGGCGTCTCCTGCAATCAGCCAAAAAGCCAACACGTCCGCCCCCCAAATCTTCGTTTCTAACCCTGACCCCCCCTCTCTCCATGCGAGAGCCACTCCCCCCTGATGCGTACTTGGTGAATTAGGATGCAACGATCTGTTAGTTGTGAGACTGCCAGGTGTAAATGCCGTTTGTCAATTTTGTTTCTTGTAAAAGAGCAATATTAACGCCCGTCGAATCCAAGGACTTACACGCCGATTCCAAGCCTCCATTCCGACCGCTCCAGATGTTCCATGTCGCGTCAGAGAACTCCTCCCCGGTGGTTCCGCTACCATCCGTTCGAGATGGCACATCCTGTGCTGCATTAATGCCAGTTACCTCACTCCACATATGCCGATGACCCCTCATGACCCAGTTATACTTTGAATTTGAATTGGACGCATGAAAGTGAACATAAAAACATACGTGTAGGCTATGTAGATGAATATATGATCGGAGTTTATCCAAAAGTTTCTCCCCAATAGAGTTTCAACGGTTATCGTTGCGAAAAAAAGGGCGGGAAGCTGTTTCGTCGTGGAGCTCTGTAAAAAAACAGGCTCTTCCGGAGATTTCATCGGGAGCCGTAGAATTTTGGTATCGAATCCACTTCAAAGACCCATATTTCTGTGATTTAGAACTTGAAGCGAACCAATTTTCTGGAAAAATGGCTTCAGCCATCTATTTCTCTCCTAAAGAGAGCGACGGATGGCTGAAAGGATTTTGTAAATTGGTCTAATATTGATCAAGTTTCAAATCCCAAAAGTTCTACGTTGCCCCCCTACAGGATGTCCAAGAAAGGTACCCTCCAACGGTACCAGCTGATGTGCGTAGGTAAAATAGCCGTAATCGCCATCTGCAGGCCACAGACGCTCCCAGCGATCCGCCACAGCGCTGACCGAATAGCCACCACCTACCCGACCCTGCAATGGGTGGGAGTAGTAGGGATGTAAACAAAGAACCCCTTAAAGCAAGCAAGGGCATTTAGCTATTACTGCATTGAGCTGCGTACGTGGCTCGTGGCTAATGTATGGAGCGCCACATAATGGTGTAAAAACTGTGCACAAGGAGCAAGATGTGTAAATCACATACAGGGGTGCACCAATACTAGTGGGCGTGCGCAACGGACGAGGACAGTACTGTATACCATTGATCCAACAATGAGGCCAATGGTAGCCACTCAAGCCATCAAAGAAAGCGATAAAAGCACTACAACAAGCCAACACCAGCAGTGCCTACGACCTAGTATCTTCAACTGAGCAAGCCACCAAGTGGATGTATACAGTGTGTGGCTACCCCGTCAAGTCGACGTGGGCTAAAGCCATCAACACAGGACAGAACTACATTGGCTAGCCATTGCTCACAGAACGCAATGCCAACAAGTACTATGCAGAAACCGACGAGATGCCCAAAAGCCACATAAATCGAACAAGGAAGAATGTCTGCTCCACCAAACCAAAAGCAAAGCCATTGGAAGTGTGTCACACTGCAAACCTACAAGGCAAGAAGGAGCATGATGTCTGCATCAAGACGTATCAGGTACAGGACACTATTTCTTTTTGTCCAAACCGGCCAATTCCCCAAGCCCCAAGTGATCGCAGCAAGGCAACAAGAACATCATGCATCATGGTAATGGTAGAAATCGATAGCAATGCAATTCTTGTTGAACCCACGAAGAGCCACAATGATGATGAGATGATTCGAATTGGAGAAGTAACATGTACTCGAGTGCCATGGAGGCAAAGTGGTAGCACCATAATAGTTTATCAATTAAGGAGGCATTTCAAATAGCGTCATATACATCCTAATACATCACCATGGGCGTGTCTACCATAATCAGTACGGGTCCATTCTGAATTCTTCTCAATTTTTAGAGCCCGAAATCCTCCCCATGGATATACATTTGTACAACCTCATCACTCGGGTAGCTGCTGACATTGTATTTCAATAATAATAATAATATTAATAATAATAATAATATCACGGCTAGCACGTTTATATCTACTTCATAATAGA
>JALLAU010004149.1:0-10111 GCA_036939495.1 Thalassiosira hispida | reverse complement strand
TTCTCATTCCAATAGAATGCCATGTCTGTTAGCCCCATAGGGGCCGCTAGTTATTGTAGGTGGAGTGTTGGTCTTGGGAGAGGCAAAATGGTATTTAGCGATCGGTGACTGTATCCTACGCTGACATTTTATACCAAGAAATCACAGATAGGATTGGCGATGAGGGATCTTGCGTGGGGTGATCCGTTTGTGTAGCAAATCTGCGTAGGAGCTGGTTGTATAATTGACACTGACACAAACTGGGTTCTGCCTAGGGAGCACAAATAATGGTCCCAATCCGTTTGTATTCCCACGTAAACCGGCTTCAAATGAGCGACCCTCGAATCAAATTTGCTTCCGACACATCTTTACTTCCCCTACACTTACGAAGGCGAGCGTGCGCATTCCCATACCCTCCTTGTTGGTACAAGCAATCAATCTCCCTCATAACTTTTTCTGCAGAACACATCCACCACCCTGCATCGCCCTTGGTATCCCTCTCGATCAGCATCCTTGCACTTCGAACCAGTAGTCGTTCAACATGGTCAGGCTGGGCAAGCTCATCAAACGTCCCTTTAGAAAACAAAACTCTAGTGGCGTCGGCAGTGTCGGCGACAGCGTCGGCGTAGGTAATACCGGTGAACTCTCCGGCGACAGTAGCAGGGAAGAATATAGCAAGATCATCGAATCAGTCACCACCTCCTACAGCGACGACAGCATGGAAAGCATCAAGTCCAGCTACTCACTCAGTTCTGACATACGAAATCACGGCCCGATAGATGTAGACACTTGTCGAAAACACAAGGAGGAGAAGAAAAGCATAGTGGACAACCTTAGTAGCAGCTGGAGGAATAAATTTGTCAAGCGAGATGATCGTAGCAGCAGCACCACCACCAGAAGCATCGCCAGCCCGTCCAAGGTCGTGGAAACGATTGCGAACAATAACTGTGATGATGCTCAGAGAGAAAATCGTATCCTCTGTTAACATCACATGTGTCAGCCGACAGAATCAGTTTGATATGTGTATTTTCCTCGCAGTCGTTGTGGCGAAGTGCAAGATTGAGGCAGCGCATTCTGCCAAATTAGTGATGATGTACGAAAGTGAAACTCTTATTTTATGTCAATGTTAGAGTAGGCTACTCTAGGTGTGATGATGTGTCAGACGACAGAATCAGTTGCAATTTGAGTATGCACTGTCTATTTAGTGCGGTGAATTTCGAGGTCGACTTTGGTTGTGTTGGCCAAGGAACACCAGCAGGGTATCCTACCGTTTAATAATGGGGTTTGAGAATGTTATCTACCTTTACACTGCTGTTTTGAGATTATTTCTCCACTTTGATGTACAAAATCCACAGGACAGCTATAGATTTTTTTCGGCGATGACAGTGTAGTAGATAGCATTTATTACGTCAGATGCGAAATTGTCAATCACGTGCAAACGCTATAGCTACTACAGATTTATCGCGGAAGGGCTCCTTGAATTGATTCGTGCGATTATGGGAAGACCCCCTCCCCCCGCGCGCCCCCTCCAGCCTCATTTGGGGCACCAGCAGTCTGGAACGAGTCATTTGCTTGTTATCTGGTAACAAAAGGTCTAGAAAAAGAGAAGCCATTGTCCAGATCAGTATCGTATTGAAATTGAAATTGTGCCATTTGGGCTCAAGAAAATATCCAGGCTTGCTGGCGCGAGGTACGCGTTGTAGATCAGTTGGGGGTTTAGTTGGTTACTGTCATAAATAAAGTAATGTTACAACTCTAGAAGAAGTAGAGATGATGCTAAGAAAGCTCTTTTCGCACTGAATTCACTGGTTGAAACGTCGCCGCAAGGGCTCCTATCCACTGCCAGTGATGTTCGCGCAGCCAGCTAACTTCAATCTTTCAAGATTATTGACACGTCCATGCAGACCAAAATAGCAAATGCATCGGTGAGCTTCATCAAAAGGTCCTCCTCGAAATATTCAAAATCTGGACGTTCCGTTCCTCGGTGAAAAGGGACGATATAATCACCTTGCTGGTGTCGGATAGTCCTTGCTGATTCGGAATGCAGTGTCGCCAAGATGGCGCCGACGATTGTGCGGTCATCGCCACCGCAAACATGACACGTGATGGTTTGCGCAGGTATGCCACCACATTGGCAAGTAGATTATCAGGGAGGTTGGTTACCTTTGGTTACCTATAGGCCGGAGAGATCATCAGGAGAAGCAGTCGCCACAGATCGTCAGGAGAAGCAGTCACCACATCTACAAGTACATTGTTGGGTAGGTTGGTTATCTGGAGAACCATTCCTCCTGCGTTTGCTGTTGCTGTTGCTCTGCCGCTGCCGTCGTCGTCGTCGAGCTGTCCAGGTTGATGTGATCGTGGTTTTCGTTTGTTCGTTTTGTGTTTTGGGGGTCTTGGGGGTTCCCGCCAAAATCCTATTGTCCCAATGTCCGTCACAAAAGGGGGGGACTCAACGGTCCTATTTACTTGACATATTACTAATTCCTACAGTAAATGGCATTCAAATGAGCGAGCGAAAACATAATTTCCTTCTGACTTCTCAATTGAAAACTGGATTTCCTTCGACCTGTGTTGTTGATCACCTTCAACGCTGTCTTCATTCCTTCTTTTTGGCCACTTCAAAGGCCAAATACATCGAGCAACAACTCAACGCATGTCAGTTTCTGTTTCTTGGTAAGAACATGTACAACATGTTGTTGCAATCCGTTGCGCCCAAGGGCTTCAGTTGGACCACATGGTGCATCACTGCTCGGAAACAATCATTGCATGGGATTCATTTCAGTTAGGTAGATGATAAAGCCACCTCATCCTCATCCATTGCCATTGCATTGCCACTCATTAGAATAGAGATATATATATCGTATCGGCCACAATTGATCATAAGATTATAATATAGACTAGCATATATAACCATGGCCAAACTCAAGATTGGCAGACGCCTCAAAAATGCCTTTAGAAAACAAAACTCTGGCGGCGGAGACGAACAACTATCCGACTCCGCCAGCGTCAGCCCCGTCACGGGCCAAAGCATCAAGTCGGTCGCCAGCACCGGCTCCAATGCCAGCTCTCTCAATTCCGATGTCCGGTTTCACGGCCCGATCGACATTGACACTTGTCGAAAACACAAGGGCAAGAATAAGAAGAGTAGACGCAGGAATAGCCGGATGAATAAGAAGGGAGACTCTCTCGGTCAGCGAGAGCGTGTTAGCCTGCCCAAGATTATTGAGAGTCGATCTTCCACGCCTTCCTCGTCGAATGCCGGTGGTGGGAATAGCCGGTCATCTACTCCGGTGACACATCAAACGGATGGGAGCCACACTAGCCAACGCTCCTCGGTGGCGCCCCGCTCGCCGTCTTCGCCGCAACAGCAACTGGTGACACAGTATGGTGCGTTCTCGTCAGAGCATTCTCCTGGCGCTCAATCCGTATCAACCGTTAATGGCCGAGACGTCTTCGAGCGTAGCCGGTCGGCCATGTCTTATATCAAGCGGAATAGATCCAGCACGCCAAATTCCACGTCCACGGCCACGATGTTGGAGGATGCCGAACATGAACTGTCGGGTACGTCGCCCTGTTCGCCCCTCGCAGAGAATGACAGGTACAACATTGAAGATGACATTGACGCCTACGCGGCAACGACAACATCATCTTCGTCAAGGGGAAGGTCGCCTCAAAGTAGCTGTAAGCAAGTACAGCTTCATATCATCCCTAAATCAAGTCCAACAAGCGTCATATCCATGTTCCGCTCGGCATATCCCGTCGAAATAGATGCAAGCATATCAATAAGCGCAAGTGGCTCAATAGACGATGGTACGGATAAATATTGTTCCAAGCCTCAAGAGCAGTTGCCGTTGAACTACTCGCAACAATCAAGAACAGTATCGCCTCCCAAAATCAATCGGTTGTCACCCACGAGAATGTTTGGTGATACATCCATCTCATCCTTATTCAAGCAGACTGCTAATTGGGATCCGTTGAATTATACGAATTTGGAGGATGCCGTGGAGGCTCATGCAGCCATGCTCACGACTGGGGATACTACTGGAGATCATCAAGTCAAGAACAAAGAGTCGGATGGTGTCATTGCCATCAAGAAGACTACAGATGCCTCAGCTGCAGCTAGTGTCTCAAGCAGGGGAACAACGGGAACCTCAAGTACCAAGGACAAGGCATGGAAGAAGGATGCCGAGAAAAAGTTCTTGGCATTGAAGAAGGATGCCGAGAAGAATGAATTCAAGAAGGTGGTGTTGCTCAATAAGAAGGGTAGTGCAGTACCGCTGCCTCCGCCACAGGATGTACTCACCAAGATTACCAAGATTCCAATTGGGGAGCCTCAAGAGATGATTGAAATTCAAGCTAATAACTTGGATGCCATTCTGAAGAAGAAGAAGAACACACAGATTGGAATACAGGGGAATGATAAGTATGACGTTCCGGTATTAGACCCGCCAGGTGTCGATGCGACGAATACAAGATCTGCATCACTTGTAGTAGTTGCTCCGTCATCGCCAAATCCCTTTTTTGAAGATCTTGGTGGTACTGGTACGGCTACGTCATCGTCACAGCAACAGCCATTACAGCCAACAGCAACATCTCTACAGCTACTAACAGCCGATGCAGCGACAACAGCCAATGTTGATGTAATCGTAGGAGACGTCATCCAATCCTTCTCCTTCGATAACCAAGATAATCTGGACTCGTTATCGGACGATAGCTGTTCGTACCTATCGGAACTCGAGAGCATTGGCGAGATTACGATATGCGACGAGACGGCACGGTTGCTGGATGCGCATAAGTCGTATGTGGAGGATGCCAAGACGAATTTGGATCATCCGAGTCGGAGGAAGAAGAGCGTTATGAAGGTTGGATCTCAGTTCAAGAATGGGTCTATTTGGAACACGGCAGATGATCCGTCGATACTTACCGAACAAGTCGGCGTCGGTAGCGCCGATGTAACAATAGAAACCGAACAGCGGCACAAACTAACATGGTACGACGACGAAGAAAACTGGAACAAACCATTCACATTACGAACCGACGAGAGCTTTGATGCCTCTACTGTCACATCTGACAATAAGGGTATGGGCATGGGGGTCGTTGGCGGTGTGGAGAGAATAGTGAGGTATAAAGTCGTGGATCAATTTTTGGATGATTTTATCAAGGGATTGGGCAAGTATACGGCTTGTGGTGGGGGGGATATTGATGATGTTGCCAGTTTTGATCAATCTGGCGAGGGCGAAATTTGAGAGAGAGAGAAGAAGAAGAATAGAGGGGGCGTGGGGGGTATAGACTATATGGATTGGAAGACCATAGAGGCCTTCCATGTTGACGATTATTTGTATAAATGGAGAGAATATATTTGTTTTCGTGGATGATTCATTGTCTTTTGTTTGCTGTAGAGAGAGAGGGGGGGGGGGCAGGGGGGGGGGGCGAGTAGAAAATCACTCTCAGCTATTAACTTATTAAGATGTAGCTAGTTAGAAAAAATTCCGGTGTAATTTACGTAGGAATTCAGTATTCTGGTGTAGATTCTGGTGTCAAAATGACGCCAGATTTTGATGAACACAAAAATAGTCGTGCACCGCAAAGCTAGCAAAATTACCTAGTAGCGCTCCTACGCAAAAAATAATTCAGATTCTGGTGTCATTTTGACACCGGATTNGTGTAATTTACGTAGGAATTCAGTATTCTGGTGTAGATTCTGGTGTCAAAATGACGCCAGATTTTGATGAACACGAAAATAGTCGTTCACTGCAAAGCTAGCAAAATTACCTAGTAACGCTCCACGCAAAAAAATAGTTTAGATTCTGGTGTCGATTTGACGCCGGATGTTTTAGCGAAAGGTACTCAAAGATATCGCCAAAGCCAAGGGCGAATCCGCGAATCGATCGTATCAACTGCCGCCCGCCAAGAGAGCAAACACTTCTCTTCGTCTCTCTCTATCTCTACGATCTCTACTACAATCTCTCGACCTCTCCACTACTACTACTCTATCGACTCCTACCAAATAAGAACAACATGAAAACCTTCGGTGTCGCACTCCAGTGTCTTCTTCTTAGCCCAGCTGTCGGTGATGTAGCTGCCGCCCCTGCCGCTGCTGTTAATGCGAGGGTCGAGGCCGGACGTGTCGAGCGCACTTTTGTTGGCGAAGGAACTGCAAATGATTATGAGGACCAACTCGTCCGATTCATTGTTGATCTATTCGACAAGAACGACAGTTACTTGACGGAATTTCACCGCAACCAGATGAATATTATGAACCACTCTGATGTGTCAAACTTCCAACGTAAGCCCACGAGAGGAGGTAACAAACGCCCTCAGCTACGCGAGTATATCAAACGCAGCATCAAAGCTATCCAGCCCGCTCGTGACGGAGCACCCCACAACAGCCCCATCAAGATTGACGGCGAGGGTGCGCTTACCTACACAATCGTTCGTGATTACATGGCAAGCAAGTATAATACTGTGGTAGTTGATCGAGATGCAGCTGTGAACTATCTCAGGGCAACCGACAGGGGTGATGCCGTCACGAGAGCTATGCAGACTGGTCCAAGGAAGGTTAGTCTTCAAGTCTACCAATCTGTTTCCCAGTTCAGCGCGATTCGAAGTGCAGTTGGATATGTATACAAATCTGCCAGGGTACCGATGCCAGAAGAAATGTCTACCGAAATGTCAATCTTCATCAATGGAATGAAGAGGACTGTTACTGCTGCCAAATATCATCTTGGACTGAAGATAGCTGAGGGGAAGGATGCATTGAAGTTCAAGGCGTATGATCTTTTAGCAAAGACACTTTTTTGCAGCAAAGGAAAAAGGGATGTTTTCAATCATCTCTTTCTTGTCCTCGATTGGAATCTCATGAAGAGAGCTGAGAATGTTGTTGGAGCTAAAATCAATCATATTAGCTTCGGATCAGATTGTCTTGTCTTTGAGTTTGCCAAGTCTAAAGGCCAGCAACATGGGGACCTTCATGGTCCATGGCATGTATATGCAAATCCCGAGAACCCACACATTTGTCCTGTCCTGGCCTTGGCAAGGTATTTGTTTTGCTTTCCAGATGCATTGAGAGGCGATGTGCCATTGTTTGAGGGCACTCACCAATATGCAAGGTACTCATCCCGCATGCTCAAACTCTACAAGGATATGAGAGATCCACTAGCGGATATGGGAATTGACTACCGTGATTTGGGAAGCCACTCAGCCCGCAAGGGTGTTGGAACTATGGTGGCATCAGGATGCACTATTGGCCCACCGATAGTTCCATTGTGCCTTCGTGCAGGTTGGACTCTTGGAGGAGTAAAGGACAAGTACTTATTCCGTGAAAATGCAGGAGACCAGTATGTTGGCCGATGTGCAAGTGGTCACAATCCGACCCTAAAGGAGTTTGCCATCTCTCCTGCCTACTTTGATTATACTCTTTTGGCATCTGAAGAAGAACGGATTGCTATGGAGAAAAAAGTTGCATATCACCTAGCTAGCCGTCTACCAAACGCATCAGAAATCCAACCAAATGCTTGGGAACTTGCTACCTACTGCTTTGCTGCCATCTGTTACCAATATGGACACTTGAATGAAAAACTTCATGATGAGTGTCCTTTGCTAAATGCTGCTGTATTTAGAGATATTCCTGACGATATTGTCAAGTTGGCCATTACTAGATTTCCGTGGAATAAGACAGCGTTTACCCCAACAGGAACTGGTATTCCACCTCATGTTAATCAGCTTGCCAAGTTAGAAGCATTGGAGAAGACCATCGAATCAATCCCTAAACAGTTCCTGGATATGATGAAGAACGAGATGGATCATAGGCAGTTTTTTGCAACCGAAACAAATACTTCTGTAATTACCAATGCTATTTCAACAATGTCTGAAAAAATTGTCAAAGATTTGATGGAACAAACTGATATATGCAAGCGGGCCGCTGCACCTACAATTGAGTCTACGCATTTCAATAGTGTTTATGGATTAGTCATGGAGGACGAAGTAGAAGAAATTGATGCTGAATTGTGCAATACACAGTTGACTATTGGCGAAGATGAAGGAGGAGATAGTATTAACGATGTTGCTAGGACTGCTGTAGACAAGCAGCATACTCACGAACTTCAGCAAATAAAACTTCAGAAAGCTAGAAAGAGTGCATCCAAGGTTGTGAAGAAGAGGAAACTGACAGTTGGGTACCACCATGGCACACTTAATCCTTTGCCAAGCAATTGGAAGTTTACTTCCATGCCGGTTCTAATGCTTATTCAAAATTGGTTCATAGGAGATTTGAATAGAAACATCCCCCCATTGCACACTTTGGATAGTAAGCATGTCCAATATTTGCTTAAGGGAAAAGGAAACAAAGTTCGTACCAAGATGAAAGCATTTATGAAAATTGTCGAGGCTGAAGCAAAAGCAAAAGATGTTTGGATGGAAAAGATGAGTGATTGGGACTACACGACTGTTACTCGTATGTGGGATGCTATCAAAGAAGATTTCAATGCAAAATACTGCAAAACGAGTAGGAAGAAAGAACTGTCATGGTCCACTGTTTATGACAACATGTCAAAGGCAAATGCATTTAACAACAAAAGGAACAAGGCGTATAGGATGTAGAATAATCTGTTGGTAGTTATGTTGTTTTATTATTATGTATATTGCGTACTCATTACATTTTGATGTAAACCCCCCCTCTTCCTTCAATGCACTATCCACCCTCAAACTCCAATCAATGGCAAAGTTGCCCCCCCCCCCTCGCACAATAATCAATTGAATAATTAAGTAGAGGCAGAATCTGAATAAATTGTTGTGTGAGGCCGTTATTTTGCATTGTACGCCATGGAATGTCAATGGTGGGTTGCGCATTCCTTTACTCTTCTCCACTCTCTGGCTAAAAAGAAGAGATTGGTGGCTTAAATACAGAGTTGCTTGAAAGGAGAGTTTGGTGGCTTAAATGAAGAGCTTGCTCCTTTTATGTATTTTTAATTTTTTTCAGAGTTTTCTTGTAATTTCGCTCACACAAGAACAATTCATCAGCGTTTGAATGGAAGAGGCACAAGAGCCATCTTCGCTCTCCAATTGCCTTGGCTGGCAGACACCGCAGTTGCCCTACCTGTCCCAATGGCGACAAAGATAGCTTAGGACGACGCAAACCCCAGCAGTTGCCACCTAAAAGCGATGTTGGTCTGATCTTCTTCGGCTCAGTGGGCCGGAGATTCCGCAGTCACGGTCTCTGTTTTCGACATACGAGACGAAGAAGGAACCATTAGGAAGAATTGGACTTTGGTCGAGAATGAGTCAAGACCACCACGGGCAGAATCTATGGCTGCGGGGGAAGAAGAGGATAATGTTCGAACGAAGAAGGTCTTCGATGATGATATTGCCGGCACGAGCATGGCATCTCAGGCGACAGGCGATCAATAGTGCCATAACAAGTCGAGATGCTGCTATCATCATGCTTCAATGCACTGTGAGTACTCTGACCGGCTACACAACCGATGGAAGCGACACAACCGATGGCAGCTACACAATCTCTGGTGATGGTACTTTCACCGACGATAGTAGTACCTATCCTAGCAGTGCTTACCCCGATCACGCAGAATGCAGCATTCGTACTGAAAGCACGGAAGCAACACAAGAAGAACAAAGACAATATGAGTCAAATGCCCAATCCGAATGGGGCGGCTGTATTATCCCATGCTCAGATGGCAAGGAAGTTGATCAAAGAGTGGACCAAAGCACCCTAGATGGGATTACCAGCGCTCTTAGCAGTGAAAGTTCTCAAAGGCAGACCGGCGCTCTCGGGACTTTCCCTTATGTGTAGTAGTGCAAGTTCAAAACCTACAATGTTCATCAATGGTCATCACACGACTACATCTCTACTCGACAAAACTGATGATATTTCAAGACTATCATCATTCGAGTCCACCAAAAGACGTCACATCTCCTGTAAGGTCGTTCGCAGCGCAGAAATAGAGAGCCAACAAATAGATCTCAAATTGAAAAATGTTCGTTTGCAGAGGGAGAATTATTTGGTGTCTGGTATGCTCGTAGGGAGAAGAAGTAGACTTTACTAAACAGTGGCAAATGTCTTCGAGGACCTTGAGCATCACGACATTCGAATCCGTGGGGGTGCCGGCGGCGGGCTTGC
>JALLAU010004052.1:0-10822 GCA_036939495.1 Thalassiosira hispida | reverse complement strand
AGTTCTGAATGAAACTCTGAATGTGAATGAAAATTGAATGATAGAAGTGATTATCGCCGTGACCATGACTACCACTGATGACGGTCCCATAGACGATGCAAGCCATCACATCAAGAGATATCCCTCGAGACTTTGGACGAGAAGATAATTTATCTTGAGAGATCTCGAGAGCTCGCTTGAGATAAAATCTCTCTCGATTTTGGTCAAGGCGATACATCTCTCTCTCTCTGGATATCACGCTTGAGATGAAATGTTTCATAAGAGATCTCGTTCGATACGATGACTCTGCCAAGAGATCTCGCTTGAGATGATATGTATCTCAACCTCATGGGAGATATCGTTCGCGACGACATCTCTTGGGAGATCTTGCTTGGCAGGGTATCTCTCAAATGTATAATCATGCACCTCGATCTTGCAGTTGCATGTTGTTTTGTAGTTTGGTTTTAAGTAACATGGTGGCCACCATGGTTGATGTCTCCATTTGACAGAGAGCCCTGGGGTGTAGCAGTTTTGCAATATCATGATGTGAAAATGCACTGATATCATGATGTTGTATGGTACACACAGATAAAGAGGATGTTGAATGCGGCCTATGTGAAACATCATGGAGCCGGGAAGATGATATTCAAGAGGAATTCATCACTGAAAGATGGAGCTGTGAAGCCAATTTTTGCACGTCTTGTGTTGTTTGCGAGGACAACTTATATTTCAGTGGACTGTACCAATCTCAAGTAGGATGCAATGCAGTGACGGCTTCACAGGGTCGTCTTTGGCACCATCTAGCCAACCAACGAATCAGCCCACCCCTCCGCTCTAATCTACCAGTCCTATTGATCCTGCATCAAGTACTGTTGACAAGGAAGAGACTTACCGAGTAAAAGGCTCATATGGCAATGTTTGTAGAAGATGATGGTTTTACTAGCTTCAGTATTAGCTACGCAATTCGAATGTGCTTGTGGTGATGTAGAAATGAATGAAAACTATTTTTCAGTTGATGGATCAAATGTGAGCTCTGGGCGATTGGTGCTCAAATGATATGTTATTTCTTGCAAAGTACAATAGAGCATTTTGCATGGATAATCCTTGATGCAAAATAGAATCCAAATCCAGTTTACAGACCGTACATACTTTTCCACATCTGACATGATATAGGTGAACTCTTGTCAAAAGAGAACGGCCAAATCCAAAGCATGGCATTTCACTTTTCACATATTGGGTATGATCGACTAGATTGATTTGCATGCTAATAATCTATGACAATTGCAATGGAACCACATCAGATATGCTGGCAATCAACAAAATTATACTTCCAAACCACTGTGTTTGTTCCTCGTTTTTGTAGCATCCTAACAGAAGCAATAATTGTTGCAGATCCAGATGACATATACCGAAAATGCCACCATTAGCATGTCGCAAAAGTCTTTCCTTCATTCAGCAGATAATGCACTCCCTAACTCTTGTTCGCCCACAGCAAACTGTACCTTCAAAAATCTGACATCATGCTCGGCTCTAATCTCTTTTACCCCAACAAAATAGCAGTTATTACTCATATGAATAAGGAAACATAATCATCATCAAACAAGCTTTCCGCCAGGAGTCTTCTAAAAGTATTGATGGTTGAATATCAGATGAATAATGTTGTATTATTAATCTTGCTGCTCCGTGATTGCAAATCAGGACTAGATGTGGAAGTAATGCAACACTTATTCCCACTCAATAAACAATGTAATTGATGCGCCATAATCACAGGAATTTCAGGAACCAGGATAGGTAAATAATCTAACATTAATGGGAAAATTCCAAACAGCGAACATAGCCAACTCAGAGCTGTATGGCCAAGATGAATGTGCATCGGCCCCGTTCCCAAAACTGCTACATGACATACCCTACAAGTCAAATAAAACAAGGACCAGTGATGCATGATGATAGCCAACGAGCCAACCATTCAACGAGTCAACGCGACTGCCTAGCCAACCAATGGACAGCCGGACAGCCACACATCAACCTCAGACGGGCGCACCGATGGATGAATATTGTAGGACGGATGTGCATCACTGCTGTTCCCAAAAGGACACATGCGCCGACGTAGAGCCCCACACCAATCGATGTATTGTCGGATGAATGAGCATCAAGCCAGTTCCCAAAAAAATACAGGTATACCACCCCCTCTGCCTGCATCATAATTCCAATACACACCAAACACCTGTCTATCCCATCAATCCCTTAGTGTAGATACGACCTGACTTTCTCCTACCCATGCACCTTCCCAATTTAATCCACACACTAATGAAAAATGAGCTGACAAATCAATTCCATCATCACCCGACGTCACTCGTATGCCTATTTTCATCCTCCACGTCCCTCGAGCACACGTAGCTTTAATCCTACAGCAGCCATTCCATGATTGAACAACCCCACTAGCATCGAACTGATGAGACAACACGGCATACAAGCCGACAGCCAACATGGACCCCATTGATCCATCCTTCATGCCAACCATCAAAACGCTCGATGAAAATGCAGCAAGCAAGCAATGGTCCTCATCCTCCCCAATTTCCATCCAGGAACGAATATTGTCCCTGCAACTCAGCATGTCATCCTCCATCCTCACTGCCCACATCCAATCATTATTTGGATGGGTCCCGAAAAAAGACATGCGACACTGAGCTCCTCTCCCTCTCCATCTCCTCTCTTCATCAAAATATAAATCCCTCCTATTACCATCCCGTACCATGATATTCTCCCGTTTCATATCATACACTCCTACACCATACAGCGCATCACACTTAAAATGTAAACGAACCCGCATCATCGTGACCCCACCTCTGCCGCCGATTTCAGCCTCCCAAAATAACTCTCCATGAAACCAGGTATCAATTTGATCAACGTATCAACCGTCACGGAGGTTGCCAACAAGATTGCTACGAAAGCATTCCCGTCATTCAGCTAGAGCGAGTGGCCTTTGGACATATTTATTTGTTTTATGCAACCAACAGTTGTCACACAAATCGTAGGGGCACAGCATAGGATTTGTGATCATTTTTTACCACAAATGATTTCNTGCAACCAACAGTTGTCACACAAATCGTAGGGGCACAGCATAGGATTTGTGATCATTTTTTACCACAAATGATTTCAGTCGAATCATCACAGCCTGACGCTCGTCGAGCCAAGAGCTAAGCCGACAACCGCAACCATTGATCTGTGCGTTGGAAGGATTCCAACTAAGCATACAGAAGTTGGATTGGGGCGGATCAACTCAGTCAATAGATTTGTGATCATTTTTGATCACAAATGATTTGCGTCGAATACGAGCAGCGTGGAGACGACAAAGATAACAATCACGGCCATTGCAGGTCCAAATGTGTCCCTCCATCCCTGGATCCTCGTGCGGCGGTAGAATGCCAACTAAGCATTGAGGTTGAATTGGGACGGTCAATGCAGTCAAGACAATTTGTGATCATTTTTGATCACGAATTATTTGCGTTGAATCATCGCATCATGACGCTCGTCCTCGGGCCAAGAATCAGCCTACAACAGCAACCATTGAACAGCAGCCAAAACTACTTGATCCGTGCGGTGGGAGGACGACAACTTAAGCATCCAAGTGGATGGGGCGGATCGCGGGCGGATCAAAGCAGAAATAGAATTTGTGATCATTTTTGATCACAAATTTTTGCGTCGAATCATCGCATCTGCCGCTCGTCCCGGGGAATCCATGGAGCCAATAATTCAGCCGACACCCGCAACCATTGTCAACCAAAGAGGTGACAATCCGTGCAGTGGGAGGACGCCAACTCGGTAGAAGCGTTCATTAGATTGGAACGGATCAACGCAGTCAATAGCAAGATAGAATTTGTGATCATTTTTGATCACAAATTATTTGTGATCACAAATTTGTGATCAATTTGTGATCAAATTTGTGATCATTTGTTATCATTTGTGATCAATTTGTGATCAATTTGTGACAATTTTTGCAAAACTAGGTCACGTGTAGTTTGTCGAGATCCATCACGAGTGACGGATATTGACAGATTCAGGGATCTTCCTGACCAGCAACACATCTTTGAATTTATGGGGTATTCTTTACTTTTATAATTCCTCTGTAAAATCCATTATGGATTCAATTTCATGATGAAGAACAAATAATGCGATACGTATGCGAATTTCACTAGATAGACCCAATCCTTCTCCTACCCTGGACCCTCGAAAATGGTAAAGTCTTATGAACTAATACCTCCTCCTTGTCATTCACGTACGCCACTTGATATGTAACCAATCTCTTTTCCTCGGTTGAATGTGAAATGCTGGCACAGGGAGTCATATATATCGTCCGCAACAAGCCGACGTTGCACGAGGCCCTGGTCCCATCTTCGTAGACTTGATATGGATAGAAGCATTTTGGGTCGATTTGTGAAAAATGGGTGTTAGTCATGGTGTTTTGTATGCCGTACTGGGCGAGGAGGCCCCAGTAGAGGATGTCCGGGTAAGTATTGCCGGGACGGCAAAGTAGCTTTGGTCTCCGTATAGCTAAACTATGCATCCTATATTGAGATGGCTTAAGTCTCGACCATTGTTTGTAGGAACAGATGAAGGAGTAGGTCTTGACTCATCGACTTTGTCAGTAATCGGTAGAATATCACAATAATTCTCCTGATGTCTTGGAATGCTCGCCTGATTCGTGCCATTGGCGGCGGCATGACAGTCTGGCGCAATTATGGTGCACCACTATTTCTCCAAACATAATGGCCGGCAGCAATTGTGAGAATGATCACGACAACGAGATCGAAGAAGGAATAATATTTCATGTTGTTTATCACTACTTTGTGGGAACATGCTTGCAGACTCTTGCAGAGATAGCTATGCTGGACACCATACAATGCTTGATGCTTGGAGGATATTGAGACGATATGCAGTTTCTTGAAGTATGTATCGGAGTGAGAAGCGAAGTGAACAGTAATAAGTCTTGGGATGTTCTTTTCCTAGCTGGACCACCCGCTACGTAAAATGGACAGGTTGGGTTNGAGACGATATGCAGTTTCTTGAAGTATGTATCGGAGTGAGAAGCGAAGTGAACAGTAATAAGTCTTGGGATGTTCTTTTCCTAGCTGGACCACCCGCTACGTAAAATGGACAGGTTGGGTTGGTTCGTGGTCGAAAAAAATCTACCTAGGTAAATAGTATGGTAGAATCGCGCCAAATGCTTACTTTCTTTGCACAAGCGTAACGCCATGATGAATTGGTTTTCTAACCTAATAATGGGCATTACACACATCTACTCTCAATTCTGATTTGTGTAATGCCCATTATCAGGACAGAAAATCAAATATTCATTGTGCTATGCTTGCGCAAAGTCGACCCATTTGTTCGATCGCGCGTTAATAGAAAACTCAAAATATGTAGCCCACAAAGCACAATTTTCATTGTAAATAGAGAGAAACGCTAGTTTGCTTTGTATCCACCTCAACAAGATGCTAGGCAAAATCTCAAACCCACATTGTCATTGCTCTCTCCAGAAACTTGTGTTACCCCCAAACAACATCAAAGAATCCGACCATGAGGAAGAAGAAAACTCCCATCAGCCCGCCGCGGCAGTTATTCCAAGATCTTGATCGTCATACCGGCTTGTGGGTTGACTCTGGTACAGAGGTCCTCGGTGACATAATGTACGACGAACATAATGACGACGAATTCGAGATCAACATCCAACTTCTAGGTCGTCGACGCGGGCTGCCAAGAGAGGAACCGAAAAGGAAACCAACAAGGAAACAATTCTTTAAAGCCCGAAATCGGATGAAAAAGGCGGCGAAGGAGGGCCTAGCCATCAAAGCAAAAATTGATGACGTCTTCTCTTCTTCAACTCCCTCCGAAAAGAATTCAACAATTAATACCATCGGTGTCATTTCCCCAGCAGCCAAACCTACCTCTCCGCCAATCTCAACTTCTCCGCCAATCTCAACCAAGCCTACTGCATCTACTCCCGCTTTCTCCTCGCCAGGATGTGCCAATCCCTTCACTTCCAAAGCACCAACTCCTTTTTCATTCGGCGCCGCCACCCTACCATCCAAAACGTTTGTATTTGGACGCTCCAATTCAGCCGCAGCCTCCACAGAAACGCAGTCGGTAGCGCAAGCATCATCATCTACAACAGCATCATCAGCGTGTACCACAGTGGCATCATCTTTGTCATCAGCAGAGGCCCCATCATCTCAATCATATGATAAAACCCCACAATCAACAACAATACTTCCACGGCAATTCGATTTCTCCTCATTAACACCATTGGTTTCAACGAACACATCATCTCCTCAACGGAACAACACGTCTGCAAACAATGGAATAGTGACTGCATCCATAGCATTTGCTAGGGATGTGGCATCAGCATCGTCCCCATCACAACTCTCCGCGGCGTCATCATCATCGGCGGCATCGACATCGGCACCATCACGGATGCGGGATAATACAACAGCATCCATATCTACAACACCGCAACAACAACGCAATGATCCGACACGACCCAAATTAACTCCACGGACGCAAAGTGCTGTCAATTATTTGAAGAGTCAAACTACGAATGCTAAGCTTCAGGTGGCGGAAGAAATATTAGAGGACCCTGGCATTGCAAAACATCCATCCACCCTACAATCACTATTCACGGCAGTGAAGAAGATTGTACGCATGCAGAAAATCACATTCATGCCTACTGCAAAACAAATGTCCGACGAAGGCATCGATCGCAATTCATTCCATTTCCATACACCGCATTGTATACCGATAGAGAATAGGGGTCTTCACCGTAGTGTTGGGCAAGAGGACAATCCAAATTATGATATACGTGCGGCGGCAATGAAGGCTAAGAATAGAGCTGTGAATAAATGTGTAAACGCTCACTTGGGTGCAGGGGATGATGCTCAAATAGCTGACACGTTGCATAGCACATTTTTCCATCCCAAACTCCGGGCATACTCGACGAGGGTCCTTGGTGATGCTTTCTCAGAAGAGGCGCATGTTGGCAAGTGTTTGGTGCGTGGAATGAGATCAGTAGCTGAGCGAGTAGCAACTACTAAAAATAAGGGCATGCTCACTAGAACATGCCGTTCGCTTCTCAGCACCTTGCTCATGTGTGCTGCCAACGATGATAATAAAGTATCAGATGGTGCCATTGGTCGCCAATTACTTGGGTCATACAGCATGAGCACACGCCGCCGTATGCTCAGGAAGGCAGGAATAAAGAGAAAGAGATTCGACACGCAAGACTTGGGTCAATTCTCCATCGTCGACGACGAAGCAAAAAGATGGAAGTACACCGAGGCGGATATTGAAGGGTTGAGAAATTATATGATTGACAATACATACACTCGGGACTCTCCAATGAAGGATGATGCCATTTACAAGAGGGACTATAACAGTGAGTACTTACTTTTGTCTTGTCTATTGTCAAAAGCCTGATCACTAAAATGCAACATGCCACTTCACAAAGATGATATAATTCTAGATGACCTTGGGAAGAAGGTCAAAATTCAGAGGATGCTAATAACAGTATGCCCCCGTCAACTTCATGTGCATATGATGAAAGATGAAACTCAAGGTGGGTATAAATACGCCCGTGACGATTCTGGGGTTGTAAAGTTCTCTATCTCCACCCTTGTAAGTTACTGGCCCAATTGGCTAACTATTATGAATGATGGTCACATGCTGATGTGTGGTTGTAAAACTTGCACTGAAATGGATGGTTTACACCAGGCCATGCAGTTAAAGAGGAGGAGGTTATTGACTGATACTGATAAGAAATTAATTGGGATGGTAGAGGGCCCTGAAAAAAAGAAGCTGCAAGATGATTTGGATCAGTACAAAAAAGAAATATTGAATGAGGATGGTAAACACAAGCACGAAAGAGGTATGGATGTAGCAGACCAATACGGATGTGGCGAGAGAATCTGCATAAAGGTGGACGACAAGGACTACTCTTTCCCACATTTCTCATGTATTCTTGGCCAATGTGACAAGTGCGACGAAAAGGATTATCAAGCGCCAGAGTTTGAAACCAAATGTGAACATGAGACTATTAGATACTCACGATTCACAAGTCATGCTCAGTGCAGCTTTCACAAAGCAATGAGTATTCAGTATCATGACACAAAGCCAAAAGTCCGCTGTGGTCTGTGTGAAGAACTGACGGAAGAGGAAAAGAAGGTCAAGAAAGCAAGAATTGTGAAGAAAGTATTCCGTACAATCCACTCTGAGCTCCTTTCAGAATTTGTTGCGAAAAAAGGAACATATGCGAAGGAGATGAGAAAAATGCTGTCTCACAAGTATCGGGTTCGTCTACTTGGAAAAAGTCACAAGAAAAGGACTCGGTATAAGCATGCTACAAAGAGAAAGAACTCATGGAAAATTGACAGGGACTTCAGTGAGAGGTTTTTGCCATTACCAAATAATCAGGCACAACATGAGTACTTCAACAAGGACGAGTCTCTTGGCATGGAGGGAATTACTGTCTACTTCAAGCCAAAGGGAAAGGATGAATGTGAGACTCATTTCTACTCTATTTTGAGTACAGAGAAGGAACAAGATGGAAATGTTGTCTATGCTAATACAAGAATTATGCTAGAGCACTTATTGCAGCAACTTGATGATGGATCGGAAATTGTTGGTATTGGCAAAGACAACCCTCTACTTGAGTTACTAGAAGACACAGATGGTTGTTGTGTGCAATATAGATGCGCAAATTCTCTTTTCATGGTGAAAAAGCTTTGCACTGAAATGAATATCATTGTTGACCGTGCCATCGACGCCGAAGGGCATGGAAAGAAATCAATTGATGGATTCAGTGGTTCTGACAAGACCTATCTCGAAGGCGAGTTTCGTACCAATGTTGAGTACCAACCAGGAGCTGTTGACCCCCTCAAGAGATCAGTGCTACTCTGCCAAATGGAAGATGGTAAAAGAAAAGAACTAGCCCGACTTTGCGAAGAAATCCTATCTAGAATTGAGCGGGCAAATGGTAGCTTGCCAAAAGTGGAGCCCGTGAAACCCAGGCAAAAAAAGAATAAACCAACGACTGCGTTGTCCAAGAGAACATATATTGCCAGGAAGAAGGGAGTTGCCAAGTGGGGCCAGGTGCGAATGAGAACTGTTGGATTTCCAACTGGAAAAGGCAATGGCATTAAGTTTCACTACAATTTCAGGTTTGAGAGAGCACTAAAAAGATGGTTTGCTTACCGTCGAATCCCCTGTAGCTGTGATGGATGCTATGACAAGCTGCAAGAGCCTATTGACACCCGATACAGTGGCACGAGCGATACTTGTATCTTGTGGAAGATATTCGAAAAGAAGGATGGGAGTGGGAAGGGGTTGAATGATTGGGGGAAGGCAAGGTTTGAACCTGCTGATGATTGCGTGCCAGCCATCTATGACGCCTGCAACGCCGACACATTGCGAACAAGTGGGCGAACAACGTCGAAAGAAGTTTTCGAAGGGAATGTTGGGGCATACCTTGTTGATGATGACAAGTACAACAATTACTACCTAGTGAAGTGGGAAGGCGAACCAATGTTGGCACTCGAAACGGAAGAGTTTGAGTTGGATGGGAATAAGTTCACGGTGAACAAGGGAGATTGGTACTGTGAGGGTGAGTGGCTAGAAAAATTGAAGGGTGCCAGGAGCTGGTGGACACTGACAGGTAGGCCATGCATAGTGAGATTGGAAACAGTGATAATGCCAGAGGTGAGAGTTTTGGAGATAAGCGATGAAAACCCATTACCCAACAGACTTACACACAACGTAATACAGCAAGCCGGCGAGAAAGGAGCTTGGCGGATCTCTGACCTTGATCATGCCGACATCATTGAGATAGGTCAGGATACGAGTTACCTGGAATATGATGAAGATTTGGTAGAAGAGTTTCGTGACGAGTTAGTTACAGAGTCGGCATGGGCAAACAATGAAAACAATGGGGGTGGGGGTGGAAATGGAGATAGTGACGAAGAATAACTTACAGCAAATATTTGTATGAAAATATCCTCTAAGAATTTCGGACGCTTCGTAACGATCCCCGACTCCAAGATATACCTCAAGTAACGACATCACGAGGTATCCATCGAGCCTCGACGCCAGGATATCCCTCGATCCCCAACTTCAAGATATCCCTCGGGCCATGGTTACCCCAGAGCCCCGACGCATTTCCCCCGGGCCGCAACGCCCAAGATATCCCTCGGGCCCCGCCAAGATATCCCTCGATCCCCAACTTCAAGATATCCCTCGGGCCATGGTTACACCCGAGCCCAGACGCAACGGTTTCCCTCGGGCCCCAACGCCCAAGATATCCCTCGAGCCCCATGTACTGCCCCCCCCCCGCCGAATTTCATTCTTCAATCCTATTGAACTGGAAAGTTATCGAAAATGGAAATATGAGATGAAAGAAAAAGTAAATAGCAAGGAGCTATACAACACACACAAATTCTCACCTGCCCACTTGATGTGCAGTCCCCCCCCCCAATTTCATTCTTCACTCCAATTGAATTAGGAAGTGATAAAAAAATAAAATTAGGATATGAAAGAAAAAGGAAATAGCAAGGGGCAATACAATTTGTATTCTCACCTGCCCATGATGCGCTGTTCCCCCCGCCCAATTTCATTCTTCAATCCAATTGAATTAGAAAGTGATTGAAAAATAGATTTAGAGATGAAAGAAAAAGAAAACATCAAGGGGAAATAATACGACACCTATTCTCACCTGCCGCCCACTTGCTGCACTGATCCCCCCGTCCAATTTCATTATAAAAATCTGAATATTAAATTGCAAGAGAAACATGTGAGTGAG
>JALLAU010004015.1:0-11062 GCA_036939495.1 Thalassiosira hispida | reverse complement strand
GCTAGAGAAGCTGTGGAGGCTGGTATCAATGTCGCTCAGTTTTTGGTTGCTCGATGAGGAGGGGATCCTTGTAGTGGTTCGGCTTGTGGGTGTTCTTGGGGTTGCGGGGGGTTGGTGCTCTTGCTTCACTCGGGTGGCAGCGAGGTTTCTTGCGCTTTCTTCTCGTTGTTGTGCTTTTGTGAGAATGGGTTCGTCGCTCTCGTATTCACTTGAGGATGAGTCATTGAGGGTGATGGGGGCTTGGGGTTGGTGCTCTTGCTTCACTCGGGTGGCGGCGAGGTTTCTTGCGCTTTCCTCACGCTGTTGTGCTTTTGTGAGAATGGGTTCGTCGCTCTCGTCGTCGCTCGAGGATGATTCATTGAGTGTGATGGGGACTTGTGGTTGGTGCTCTTGTTTCACTCTGGTGGCGGCGAGATTCCTTGCGCTTTCTTCTCGCTGTTGCGCTTTTGTGAGGGCGGGTTCGTCGCTCACGTCTTCACTTGTGGATGAGTCGTTGGGAGGGATGGGGGCTTGGGTTTGGTGCACTTGCTTTACTCGAACTAGATTGCGGGGTTCGTATTGTGACTCGCTGCCAGAGCTGTACTCTTGTTGGTTGGGGAGGTTGCTTGTTGGGGCTGTGTTGGTCTTGTTGGTCTCTTCGTCATCTTCTGAGCTTGTGGTCGTGTCAGTTAGTTGGCTGTCGCTGCTATCGTCGGAGCTTTGTGATCCGCCTCGTGTGAGGAGTGTTGGAGTTGAGTCGTTTGTTGTTCTACTATTTGCTCCGCGTGACAGTAAGCTTGGGGCTGTGGCGCCAGTCGCTGCACTGGCGGCGTCATCCGCATTGTTTGCTGTGCTTGGGTCAGAGGAGCTGCTGGTGCTTGTGCTGGTGCTTTCGCTTGCGTGAGAGCTTTGGCTAGTTTCTGAGTTTGTTTTGTTGTTTTCGTGGTTGCTGTTGGTTGGTTGTGGGTTAAGATCATTCCAGTTGGGTGGGCCGTGTGGGGCGGTCGTGATGGAGTCGCTGACGCTGCGTTGACCTTCGCAGTCGCTGTGGGTGGGGATCGTATTCTGGGTCCACGTGCTTTCGTTGAGGTCGGTAGGTTGTGGATTGGCCCATTTGATTTGCTTGGGCTCCACAATTGAGTCATCATCTCCTTTCTCGGTGGACATGTTGCACATGCTGACTGCGGCTTTGTCGATGGGAGATAATGCAGATGCGAGCATGTTTTGGAAGCGCTTGCCTACCGGGGTTTCGCTTGCTTCTAGGTTGTCATAGTGGTATTGCTGGTCGTCGTTAAGCTGTGATGTTTCGTGGGCGATGGCGTCCTCGCACGTGGGTGATGCAACGTCGTCGTCAGTGGTGAAAACATTGTTGGTTCGTGCTGTTGGGGCTGCTGGGTTTGGCTGTTCTTGTTCGGGTGATGAATCGGTGGATGTTGAGCAGACAGATGAGGATGAGTTGCTGCTGGGGGGTTTGGTGTTGCTACGTGCATGAGTTTCGGGTTGGTGGTCGAGTGAGTCAGCATCGTCATCGGCTGGCTTGGGTGACTTGAGGGAGTTGCCATCGCTGTCGTAGTCTTGTCTGTTGTTGGGCGCGAGATCGCCCGCTGTTTCATATTCGGCTTGTTCGGAGTACGTCTTGTTGGTCAATGTGGTGAGCTTGAGTCGTAGCTCATCATTCTTCCTGTTGAGCTCCTTATTCCCTTCTTCCATGTTGTTCATTCGGTCTAGTAGATCGTTCATGAACTCTGATTGGTCGGGGGTTGTGCTCGGGCGCGTTCGAGTGTGCTTCTTGGGTTTGGGTTCGTCTTTGTGGTGCTTGCGTCTCTTCTTGGGCTTGGAGGGCTTGGATGACTTTTCTTTGGTCTCAGGTGGTGCTGCATGTTGGATTTGGTCGGTGGTGGTGCGTTCAGTTGGGGTTGGAGCTGTTTGGGCTGGTTGGAGGTGTTCGCGTGGCTGCTCGGTATCAGGTTGGGCCGGTGGCGATGCTTCTTCGGGTATGGCTACGAGGGGGTTACGCATGTTGTCGAGGTATCGGTGGCTGGAGGCGAGGGTAGCGTTTGCTCTGATGCTCGTGGTTTGTTCATTGGGGAAGCATTGCATGATGTACCCAGGGATGATGTACTGGGTGTATATCTTTAAGGACTCAGCTTTGTGGAACCATCCTTGGATCAGCCATGAGCCAGGGTTGCGTCCTCGCGAGAAATGTTCAACTGGGTTTGGCAGTGCAATGCCATCAGCACTTTCACCGAGGGACATGCCGGAGATGATGAGTTGTTGTAGGGTGAGCTTGTTGATCATGCCGTCGATCTCGATGTTGGGGATCTCGGTGAGTAGGTTGAGGCTAGGCTCAACGTCTCTGATCTCAAACTGCACACGCTGTCCATAGAAATTAACTCGGATGGCTTCAAAAATCGTGTCCCAGTGGTCTTTTGTGTGCCCCTGGTTCATGCGAATGTCGAGGGTTGCGGCATCGTGTGTTGCTGGGTAGTCGGTGTTGGTGACGTCATAGTTGGTTGAGTCCAAGATGGCTGGTGAGATCTGTTCGACGAGGTCTTGTCGGGCCGATATTACAACTACTTGGACTGAGTCGCTTCGGTTGGCTGGGAAGGCGTGCCTCACTGTTCGGAATTGTATGTTGATGTCGTTGGAGTTGATTGGGACGTTGGCGCATTGGGATATTCGGGAGCACATTTCTTGGCGGACTTGGTGGTGGTCGTCACACAGTGACAGGTTGTTGACAGCTGCGACTTGAATGAAAGGGTTCGCTACGGATACTCCCAATTCGGACATGAAAAGGGTGCTTTGTGTTAAGAAGTCCATGAAGGCATTCTTATCACGTGCCCATGTTGGGCCTCCAGATCCTTTGAGGTATGCTGGGTCACATGTCGATCTGAGCATCACATGGAATTCAAAAGACTTTCGCAGGGGTGTGTCCTTGATGTGCGTGATGTATTTTCGATAGTTGGTTGCTGTGATTGAGCTTGGTTGGGTTAGTTCGATCCCTCTGTCCTTGGCGTAGCTGAATGGAAGTATTGCGACGTCTTCTTGGCGGCGTGATAGTACACGGATAATCTTGTCGAGTATTTCGTTTGCTAGTGTGATGATTTCAGGTGGCCCATCAGTGTAGGTTTGGCGGAACGACATACGGTAGTTTCTGTTGCCATTTGGGGCGCGGACTTTGGTGTTTCTGATGGTTGGTGTTGGCTGGTTGGCCCTGTACACAACTGGTTGCACTCGTATTGGTTGGGTTTGGGCTGGGGCTTTCTGTTGGTGAGGTGAGGTCTTCGTTGCGTTGCGCAGGATAGAAGTGGGTTGCGCGGCATTGGATTTCTTGCTCGAGTTTGGCTGTGGGTTGTCTGGATCCTCAGGTATGAATGGTGGTAGTCCACCCCAATCCTGTCTTGCCATTTTTGCCATCCATGCGCCTTCCTCGAAGATATACCTATGTTTGACTTCGACGTCTCCTTCTTCGACAAAGATGTTCGTGGCTGTGATGTGCATTCCAGGGTAGCAGGTACGGATGTATTGGGAAAATATTTCATTCATGAACTTCTTGCGCGCGGGTGTGGCGAGCTTACGGAGGTCGGCTGGGCGGAGGTTGAGGATGCTGTTGGGAGTGTTTCTGGCTTCGACGGTGTTTTCGAAGTTGCCAGCAAGTGGTAGCTTTGTTGTGTCGATGATTGTTGGTGGAATGAAACGTGTCTGGCTTTCGGACGTTCGCTTGAAGGTGGCAAGCCTTCCCGATTTGAATGCGAGGTCGTATAGGGTTTTACGGTCGAGCTTCGCGAGCAATGGGGCTAACTCATCGTGCCCGCCAACTGTTGTTCGGTTGAGGTAGATTCGTAGCATTTTCAGTAGGTGATCCTTGGAGTTGGGTGAGGATACGGCAGCGCCAGTCATTGTCTCCTCACTGTAGAGTGTTTTAAGTGAGGCGGGGGCGCTGGTTGCTTCGCTGTATTGATGGCTTTGGCAGGATGCGGCTCTGATGGTTGTTTCGAGTCTCCTGTTGTCATTCAGTATCTTAAGAAGCTTGGATGCCTGTCGGTACTGGAGATGGTTGGAGATTGCTTGTTTGTCGGATGGGAGGGCGAACTCTTGTTTGGTTGCACTGTGAAAAATCGCGGTTAGGTACAGTCGGATGGTATCATTTTCGTCGAGGCTGGAGGCTGACTTGTTGTCGAGCGTGAATGGGGGGCTAAGGTTGTACACCTTGTGGAGTTCTTGCACGAGGTTGTCGCTTGGGAAATCGTTTGGGCTGTGATTTATGCTGTTGCTATGTTGGAGGACGGTGCTGTTTTGGATGACACGAAGGGAACCGGGGGGCGTCGAGACGGTCGAAGCTGGGAAGGCAATCCTCTGTTGCTTCCTCTTTTCCTGTTGGGCTTTGGTTTTGGGGTGGCTTGTGGGTGCGTGGGGTTCTTCCTGTAGTTCATTGCCGGTTGTGTGCTGGGTGTTGGATTGGGAGCTGGTGGGCGTAACTGGTTGGCTCTCGTCGTTGCTGAGGGTACGCTTCCGTGTCCCTTTCTTGCTCTTCTTCTTCTTCTTGTTCTTTCGCCATTCAGTATTGTATTTCTTCTTCTCCATCTTCCTAGCGTTCTTCCTTAGCCTGCGGGCTTTGTCTTCTTGCATCTCCGGTAGCATCACGTTCTCTTCTTGTTCGTCGTCTTCATCGTATAAAACGGTCTTCAGGAGGTTGTCATTCCCCCCCTTGATTGGGAGTGGCTCATCGTTGTCGGAAGTGGTGCTGAATAGATCCGATTGATCTGAGGGGTACTGCTGTGGGAGTACGCTATGCTGAGCTTGGCTTGGCTTGGTGACGATGTGCCCCTCGAGGATTGCTGTTAGGCTGTAGTTGGCTTTGGTGACGGTCTTTGCCCCAGGTTTGCTTCGCAGTATTGCTGCGGCTTTTTCGACTTCGGTTTCAAGTTGTTCCGTGTTGAAGAGGATTCTCTTGACGAGAAGTGGATCCTTTAGTAGTATGGCGGCGATTTCGTCGGCACAGAATGGCTGGTATTTCGTCACGTACGAGGTGAGGGCATTTTTGAGTGATTGGGATTTGGCGAGGGCGGTTTGGGATCGGGCATAGTATTCGGGGCCGCGTTCATCATCGCTTGGTTCGGTGAGGGCATACTCCATTGCTACTATTGCGTTTACGCACTTCTTGAGTCTGTCCGGATCTTTGACCAGTCCCTCGAGTTTGCTCTGTCGATTGAGGAGTAGTGTATCCACGATTTGGTTGGTTTCGGTTGGAATGATCTCGCGGACGAGTGGGGTGAGCAGTTCTCGGAGGAATTGTTTCCCCATGGTTTGAGCTTGGGGTTCTTGTTGGTCGGATTCATTGGTTGGGTTGGTTGCTGTTGATTGGCTTGAGGCTGATGCAAGGTCGTCCGTGTCAGGTTCCTTGGGTACCTCAGGGGTGATGTCACAGTCTATCATAGCTTGGCCTATTACTGCTAGGCTTTGCGCTGGTGTTTGTATGATATCATCGAAGTCGAGGTTCATGTGTTCGATGTTGGTGATCGCTTGGCTTGTGATTTCGTTGGCGTACCTTGGTGAGATTGGGTATACAAGGGCGTATATCGCGCTGTATTGGAATTGCTGTCGGTTTTGCGTGGGGTCTTCTCGTTGAGGGGCTGTGGCTGTTGTGTGCATGGTGACTTTGCTGACAGCGTCGTCGCCATCGTGGCTTGACTCGTCTAAGCATATGACTCGTGGGACGTCATTTCCATTCGGGTTGGGTAGACTTCGTCCGTGGGTTTGGTCTTGGTCTCGGCCTCCTCCACGTCCTCGACCCTGTCCTCGTCCTCGGCCTTGGTCGCAGTCACGTCCTGGGCCACGGCCCTGTTGAGTTGTGGGGTGATAGGTACGTTCACTTGCGCGGGGTTGTGCATCCGCTTCCTCACTCCTGATGGCAGCTGGGTCGTTGGTTGATTTCCTCTCGGCACAAGGAGTGGTGCGAAATTCATTGAGAGCTGCTTCCTTGACGTCTTGTTCGTGCGTGGAAGTTGCAGCGCTCTTCATGGCTTCTTTCTCGGCCCATGGGTCGTTGCGGGATTCATGGATGGCTTGTTCGGCAGTGGAGCGAGTTACAGCGGTGGCTGATGCACCGTTGTTCGGTTCATGGATGGCGGCTGTTGGGACCTTCGTGGTGGCTTTATGGTCATCGATGGGTACGCTCAGGCTGGTGGCAGCTTGGCGTTCTTTCGCTGCCATGTTGATGTGGCTCTCAATAATTGCGTCTTCGGCTGCAGCTTTGGTGGTGAGGATGGCTTGTTTTTGATGGCGTCGCTGCCGTTTCGATCCCTTGGATTCCTTTCGGGCAGGGTGCTTCTTGTTGGCAGGTTCATCGGCGCTCTTATCCACGAGGCCGCTTTGTTGCTCATCAGTCGCGCTGGGGCGCTTGTTGCTCGCTGGGGAGAGAGTCTCGGTTTTCATGTTGGTTGATTCGTCGAGGGTACTTTCTTCGCCAGTGGGCTCGTCACTGTTGCTGTTGTTGCTGTTGTTTAGTGCTGATTCGTGCTTGCCGTTCGTTGAGACTGATTCCTCGTCGCATAGAACTGAGTAGATGGTCTCATGGTTCGTGGCTGGTGCTGTGAGCTTACTCGTCGGTTGGGTGGGCTTGGTGGTTTTGAAGGTCATTGGGATGAGTGTGTACCCATTCTCGGCGTCCCATGTCATTCCTGAGATGTGGGATTCTTGCTTGCCGTCCTCAGTCTTATCCTTATCGGTACGGACGGGACCAATCCTTGAGACTTTCCAGCCATTCCTGATCTCGGATGGGATGGTTTGGATTTTGGTAGGTTTAGGAAGGCGTCTTCCTTGCCCGTTCGCTGCCATAGTCATTGCTTTCGCTCGTCCACGGCTTATGGTGGTCGTGCGCTCGGAGTCCCTTGTGTTGTGTAGGAGACTTGTTGGACTGGTACATGTTTTACGTTGACGGTGTAGGACATGCTGCTGTTGTTGTTGTTGCTGTTTCCGTTGGGATTTTGGGCTCCTTGCGTGGGTTTGTACGCGTTTGTTGCTGTGTTGCTTGCCGCCGATAGGGCAGGCCAATGCTCTGCCGTATTTGCTCGTGCTGAATTCATTGTTGTTGTAAGTTGCGTCTCCCCTTTGGCTTGTTCAGCGAGTCTTCATCGACTGAGGCTGTGGTTGCTACTTGATGGGTGGATGGTCGTTGGCTTTTGCCTAATCTGTTGTTATTATATCGGTTGTGATTGGATTCTGGGGAAATTTTTCCCAGAAGTTGCAGGAGGGCGATGCCGTGATGCACACGCGCTTGATTCGGGTCGCGGCTGGTGGTGTTGGCTGGATTTTTA
The DNA here is from genome assembly GCA_036939495.1 of Thalassiosira hispida. Taxonomy (NCBI): domain Eukaryota; phylum Bacillariophyta; class Thalassiosirophyceae; order Thalassiosirales; family Thalassiosiraceae; genus Thalassiosira; species Thalassiosira hispida. Next base: position 3,767 of record JALLAU010004015.1, on the reverse strand, counting down.
TTGTTTCCTAGGGGGGGGCGAATGCCATGGTGCCTTGTCTATCGGCTGTTGGTTTCCTTACGTAGGAATCAGTATTGCGAGAAAAAATGGAGTGGTTGTCGTTGATTTCGGAAATGTTGCAGTGATAATAACGCTGGGACTTAGAATGCCGAAATTATGGCATATTGGAGAGACTCGAGAGTCTCTCCAACATGCCATGTCAGTTGATCTGACACATTACCTCTTCCAAATGGGGGTCCAATCCATTTGGCATCGTTAGTAACGCAACTCCCGAGAAACCATAAGCGCGCGAACTAGAAGCTTCGCGCACCGACTGCCGCTCTCATTCAGTCGGGCCACTTCTACCATACCTAGGTAGAAGCGCCTCCGCTCAGGCATTAGAGAAGGGAACTCTAATTTAGACGCCATTCCGGATACTTGAGCAGTCTAGCCACTATCTGCCGGCAATTGGCAGGGAGAAGATTGGTGACTAATCGAATAGTACTAATTCCTAGGTAACCTGTCCCGCAGGGGTCGGCTGATTTTCATCGGCACATGAGCGTAAACGCTCCTTCCTAGATATCACTGCTTTACGGAACCAAGCAGCGACGTTGCGACAAAGGCTTTTCGACCTTTGAGTACTTCGCACCGTCTGACCTCCAAACTAGGAGGTAAATATGGGGTCATCGCGCGGGAATCGAACCCGCGGACCACAATAGACTAAACACGCCACGCGGGGATTGAACCCACGAGCATAAGGATAATTGAGCTAGGCTCTACCAACTAGACTACTACACCCCAAAAGCTCAAAATGATACTTCACACCGACCAGAGGCTTGTGTTGCATAGGTTGAATCAGAGGCCTGCCCTAAGATATGGTGATTGATCACGCTATTAAGCAGTTTCGCTACGATGGTTAATTACTTGCCTTATGCAATTGCTATCTAAGGCAAGATTATGTATGCTATTTTAGTGTTAAATTACTGCAAAAACTTGAACAGATGGACAACTTAAACGGCTGTCACGCAAAAACCACATGGCCATAGTACAACTGCAGAAGTGTTTCTAATGCTTTGTATCATTTCAAAGAGCAATAAAAATGATAGGTTGGTACATGGCATGACTACTCTGATAGCATCACACAGTAATGGCCCCACAATACCAACTGTGACAAATTAGCCAAACATCAGACCGGTGGGCGACTTGAATGGCTGTTACACAATAACCACGTTACCATACAACTACAGAAGTGTTCCTAATGCTTTATATCATTTCAAATAGCAATTAAATCGAGTGGTTGGTCTAAGACATGACTACTCTGCTAGCATCACACCTTAATAGCCAAACAACACCGTCCACTGTGCCCAAATGGCTAACAATCGAACTGATGGGCAACATGAATGGCTGTCGCGCAAATACCAAATTACCATACAACTGCAGAGGTGTTCCTAATGCTTTATATGATTTCAAAGAGCAATACAACTAAAAGTGGTTGGTCTAAGGCATGACTACTCTGCTAGCATCACACCGTGGCTCGAGAACACACCCTGTGGCAAATTGGCGAAAAGCTGAACCAACAATGGGCAACTTGAATGGCTGCTGCCCAATAACCATATTACCATACAACTACAGAGGTGTTCCTAATGCTTTATATGATTTCGAAGGGCAAGGCAACAGAGTGGTTGGTCTAAGGCATAACTACTCTACAAGCATCACACAGTAATGGCCCCACAAAAGCCCCTGTTGCTGAATTGCCCAACATCAAACCGGTAAGCAACTTGAATGTATGTTGTGCAATAACCACATGACTGTACAACTGTAGAGGTGTTCCTAATGCTTTATATGCTTCCAAAGAGCAATGCAACAGAGTGTTTGGTCTAAGACATGATTACTCTGCTAGCATCAACACCGTAATGGCCCCACAACACCGCCCACTGTGCCCAAATGGTCAACAGTCGAACTGATGGGCAACCTGAATGGCTGTTGCGCAATAACCACATTACCATACAACTAAAGAGGTGTTCATATTGCTTTAAATGCTTTCAAAGGGCAATGCAAATGAGTGGTTGGTCTAAGGCATGACTACTCTACAAGCATCACACCATAATGGCTCCACAACACCCCCCTGTGGCCAAATGGCAAAGAACCAAACCGATGTGCAACTTGAATGGCTATTACGCAATAACCAGATAACCATACAACTGCAGAGGTGTTCCTATTGCTTCATATGCTTTCAAAGGGCAATGCAAATGAGTGGTTGGTTTAAGGCATGACTACTCTGCTAGCATCACACCGTGATGGCCCCACAACATCCCCTGTGGCCAAATGGTCAAACATAGAGCAGCTAAGTACCTTGAATGTCTTTTGCGTAATAATATCCACATGACTATACAACCGCAGAGGTGTTCCTAATGCTTTGTATGATTTCAAAAGCCAAATCAAATGAGTGGTTAGTCCAAGGCATAACCAATCTACAAGAACACTCCCAGTGGCCAAATGGCCAAAAATCAAACAGCTGAGTACCTTGAATGACTGTCGCGTAATAACCACATTACTATACAACTGCAGAGGTGTTCCTAATGTTTTTTATGCATACAAAGGCCAAATCAAATGAGTTGTTGGTCTAAGGCATAACCAATCTACAAGGCATCACACCCCAATGGCTCCACAACACCTCATGTGGCCAAATAGCCAAAAAATAAACAGTTGGGTGCCTTGAACAGCTGTCGCGGAATAACCACACAACCATACAACCTCAGATATGTCCCTAATGCTTTGTATGCTTTCAGGGGGCAAAACAAATGAGTGGTTAGTCTAAGGCATGACTACTCTGCTAGCATCACACTGTAATGGCCCCACAACACCCCCTGTGGCCAAAGAATCAAAAATCAAACCGTAGGGTACCTTGAATAGCTGCTGCGCAATAACCACATTACTATACAACTGCAGAGGTGTTCTTAATACTTTGTATCCTTTTAAAGTAAAAGCAAATGAGTGATTGGTCTAAGGCGTGACTACTCTGCTGGCATCACTCTGTAATGGCCCCATAGCACCCCCTGTGGCCAAATGGCCAAAATTGAACCAGTTGGAAACCTTGTACAGCTGACGCACAATAACCACATGACTATACAACTGCAGAGGTAATCCTAATGTTTTATGTGCTTTCAAAGGCCAAAGCAAATGAGTGGTTGGTCTAAGGCATAACTAATCTAAAAACATCATACCATAATGGCTCCGCAACACCTCATGTGGTCAAATGGCCAAAAACCAAACCGCTGGGTACCTTGAATGACTGTCATGCAATAACCACACAACCATACAACCGCAGAGGTGTTCCTAATGCTTTATGTACTTTCAAAAGGCAATGCAACTGTGTGGTTAGTCTAAGGCATGACTACTTTTCTAGCATCAGGCCATAATGGTCCCACAACACCTCCTGTGGTCAAATGGCCAAAAACCAAACCGTTGGGTACCTTGAATGGCTGTCGCGCAATAGCCACGATGTGACTATACAACTGCAGAGGTGTTCTAAAATTTCATATGCTTTCAAAGGGCAATGGAAATGAGTGGTTGGTTTAAGGCATGACTACTCTGTTAGCATCACACCAGGATGGCCCCACAACACTTCCTGTATGGCCAAATGGCCGAAGATGAAACAGCTTGGTACCTTGAAAGTCTGATACGCAATAACCACATTACTATACAACTGCAGAGGTGTTCCTAATGCTTTGTATACTTTCAAAAGGCAATGCAACTGTGTGGTTAGTCTAAGGCATGACTACTTTTCT
>JALLAU010003956.1:0-11133 GCA_036939495.1 Thalassiosira hispida | reverse complement strand
ATAGGAGTTGCCCAGATGTCTACCAAGAGCAAAATATCGGAACACTTCTGCAGTTGCAGTTCGCAAACAAAATCCCATCGAATCCATTCTTTTTCACAACATAGGTAGGTACCATATCTTTTTGACATAAAGAAACATCAACTTTCCCGTCCCCCAACACCAACCACTCCCTAAAAAACTAGTGCCAATGAATATATTTATTATGATGCAGCCATTCTTATTATTTATCGAAAGAACGAAGTAGAAGTAAGGGGACGAATATCCGCAATTTAGCATTAGATCCCATCATCGGTTAGAAATGCGGTATGGTAGAGATAATAATGACAGATTCTCCCCACTATCGCTGCTACTGCTGCTAGCTAAGGCAGCATCGGCAGCATCCTTTCATCTTCACTCAGCCACAAGTCAAAGACGCATCATCATCGACATCAATCGCAATATCGCACAACGAAGTAGTAGTACTACAACTGTCACCTTCCAAGCATCCAGCGATGATCAAAACGATGCGCTTAGCAACAGCAGCACGAGATCCCAAATAAACTCTCAAATCAGCCAACGCAAATCGCTCAACACCTCCTCCAAAATACGTTCTCAAATCGTTCATGTTCTGAAGGAAAAGAAAAAGGATCTGCTATCTGATAAATCCAAGTTACTGAAGCAGCATCCGCAAAGCACGGTCGCAAATGATAATGAAATGCGAAAATCTCTCAGTCTAAGCGACGAGCAAATGGTTCGTGAAGCTCTACTTTCATCTCGACTTTTGCTTCCATTTCTCAATCGAACAATAATTGGTCCCAGTACAATCGAGGGGGCAGGTCGAGGTCTGTTTGCTACTGAGAATATTAGAAAAGGAGAAGTGATCACACTCTACCCTGGCGATGCCCTGCTTTACGAATTGGAAGATGGAGGAGATAATGATCTAGATGAAGAATACAATGAAGAGTATGGCAAAGATTCCGACGACGAAGAAGATGAATACATTGAAGAAATTGTCCTCTGGGGCGCACACGTCACTGATAAAGACATATGGGACGATGATACCGTCTTTGATGGATCCGAAACCAACCCCGCACTCACATCTTATGCCGTATCAGTAGACGATTACTATTCCGTCATGGGGCATCCCAGTTTAGACGATGATCCAGCCTACTATGGACATTTTGCCAACGATGGCGCCGGACATTTGGCATTCGAAAAGAAGTCAAATATGGAGAGCGAAATGAAAATTCGGGGGGTGGAAGAAAATATTTCCGCGTACGTCTTGAAGAGTTTGGAGATGGCCAATGCCATGCATAGAGCTTTGGAGGTGGGGGAATTAGGGGGCTCGCATATGGCAACTGTTGCTACGAGGGATGTGGAGAAGGGGGAGGAGATACTGGTGACGTACGGTCCCGATTTTTGGTTGGGATTTGAATGCTAGCTTGGCTCTCTTTACATCTACACTTTCAGGCAATATCTTCTCTTATTTTTTACCTGAGTAAACCAGCACAGCGTGTAAAATTATTGATATCATGTGGTTTGTCGTTTGTCGTGTTGTGAATGCATTGGACAAACCAAGAAAGCTAGTGTGTGGTGTGTGCATCTTGCTCTGCTATGAAAGCCAGGGCCAGATTAAGGAGTATCTGAAGAACAATAATCAGCTGCTGGTAACGTATTACAATGGAGCCGTTCAAAACTCNCCAGATTAAGGAGTATCTGAAGAACAATAATCAGCTGCTGGTAACGTATTACAATGGAGCCGTTCAAAACTCGTTTCACCTGTCGCATCTCAAACAAGCTCAGCCATGTGGTTCCCATGCCAGCTTGAGAAGTATGAACGAAGGAGGCAAACTGCCACCTCAGGTTGTACTGGTACGAACGGAAGGCTGCCAAAGAGAGTCGCGGATATCGCACAAGCCAGTTTGAGCGTAGTGCTGCTGAGTAGGTACGATGCCGTCGGATGGTGCACATAGGATTGTGATCAATTGATCTTCTTGATATTGGTGTTTAGATAGATTCATCAATCGAATCGATCTTTCTCGAGATTAATAGTAATAGCTAACTGTTCACCAATCTTCTATCTCGAGATCAATATTATGTAAGCAGATAGATTCATACAGGGATTAATCATCTCTGTAACTTTATTGATCAATCTATAATAATGTCTAATTTGATCTGTAGAACACATCACTCCAAGCCCGAAAGATCTCATATTCATTCCTGCTTTGCCTGCATGATCATAATTTTCATCTTCTTACGGCATATTCATGCTTCGTGCCGATGTTGATAACAACCATGATAAAATCGTCCAGCTTCACACGTATTTCAACAGCAATGGTGATGAAATCTCCGCTGTGTTGCCGTCGATGTTTGTAACATTATCAAGCTTTGTACTGATACCAAAGGTACCCATTATAAAATCTGCATGCTTCATACTGATATGTCGACGGCAGCTGATGTTGACAGCAACAATTAATATCTAAATGAAAAAACACATTTTTACAACACTTTTACAGATAGCTTTATGATCTCTGTTTTCGATATGGCGAGAAGGCCAAGTCGATATCCATCTGACCGTGGTTGGAGGCTTAACTCAAATGTTTCCAGTGGAAAAGTCAAGTATTCCATGCATCAAATATTTAATAGTATTTCATGCATTCGTATTAATGATAGCTTCTCAAGGTCGGTACCAGATCGATGTTGACCCAATCACTGTTGATATAGAGCATTTTATTCTAGCTTGTCCTCTTTGTACGTCCATCCTACAACCTAACATCGCCCTTCCCTCCTACACATGGCTTTCAAGACAGTTGTATTATTACTCCCACATTTTAGTTGCAGCCATCTTTTTCCTTGGCATAAATGTAAGACGTGGCCACAGTAACAGCAGCAATACCTTGAGGTCCCGTGACATCCAAGAACCGTCGATATTCAACGAATACTGTGTCACCTTCCTCGATGAGACTCATCTCGGATATTTCCTTGTCACCGAGAGTTTCAATGGATTCATATTTTCCCCCTACACCAGTCAGATACTCTGCATAATGAGAGACGAAAGAAATCTCATCTTGCTTCTTCTTGGAAAAACTACGCGCCCCAACATGATAATACTTCATGATTGTGAAGCCATTTCTGTCTCCATCTAGAGACTTATTAGGGCAATCGCCATCCGCGATCCCAAGAAAGTTGCATGGATTCGAATTGCTTGTAACTGCAGAGTACAGACCCTCACCTTCACCTTCTTTCTTGATGACTAGAGGAAACGGTTGCTGAAATCTTTCAGCAGTTGCAGCAAGCACAACAACGTCATTGGCTGAACTCACATTCCTTGATTTACAAGCAATGTAATGACCTTCAAGAGAGAAGCCCTTCCTCGACCTGCTGGAGCTGGAGCGACCACTGCCACTGCCATGGTGGTACTCGGGCTCACCGTCGACTACTGCGGCGTTAGGCATGGAGAATGCCATTGATTCCTCCAATCCGCGGATGGTGTGCTGGCCATTTGCCTTTAGGACGGTAGCATTAGCGAAGAATGCGGTGATTGCAATTGAAGTCTTCATCGTGACGGGATAGTTGATGGGAGTTTGAAGTTATGGGGTAGAGTGGGTAGAGTGGGTACATCGACGAGCAAGAGGAGAAGGAGAGCCTGTTACGCTATCGTAACGTCCCGATGGCTCGAGCCGAAGCAGCTTAATTGAGGTGTTGTTCTATCTTGAAGCCTCGGTGATCACATCAAAAAATTATCCACGAGTTTCAGCGAAACATAGTAAATAATCGCGGGCGTCCTTCTTTCTCTGCGCGCCTGCCTTTTCTCTAAATTAGTCCTAATATGAGAAGTATTTGCAGAAATCTATGAGCTCTATTAGTTTATACGTAGGAATGTAGTACAAAAGTCTAAATCGGCGAAGCCTAGGTATCAATCAAACGATGCACATGAACAATTAAGAATGAACCGCAATCGAATTTGATGCCACAAAAATAGCTTTTCATTTCTCCCCCCCCGTCGCGTCGCATCCATCACCATGAAGTCATCTATCATAAGCTCCCTCGTCACCACAGCAGTGATCCTACTATCAGAACCCACCACCGCCCAACATGCAACCTTCACGAAACGCCTTCGAGGATTGGAGTCAACCGAATCGGTTCCATTTGGGGTTGCTGCGTCAATGTCCATGTCGATGAGGACCGAATCGAGCCTAATCACTGCTGCCCCTATCAAGGAGGGTGTTGTCCCTCCCGCGGAGGAGGAGGAAGAGGAGCCTGAGTCGCCGCCGCCAATGGGTTCCAAGTCACAGAAGGGTCCTTCTGGCGGTTCAAAGTCGTCAAAGGCCACTCCGAAGAGAACAAGATATTAATCCAAACGATATACCAGGGTCCAAAAGCTGTAAGGGTTCCAAATAGTCAAAGACAGAGCCACTGACCAGGAAAATCGAATGGTGTGGGTCGCCGAAACAATCGTAAACAGAGATTTAAGTTGCAGCGACCATGCGGAACTCTAGGATAATCAACGATGTTCGGCATTCTGTGGGCGTGTACAAAAGTGATGGATGGATAGGCGGCTGCCTAATTGTTTTATATGTTGTTTAGTCCAGAATAATTGTTTACTTAATATGATGTGTAGTTCAAAGGTTATTCTCACTGTGTCAAAGTTTGTATGGAAAAAGATACACGAATCGTTGCATTTTCTCCTTTCCCGCCACAGTCTGGAGAACCCTCCGTGCATTACTAGAGGGAGACACGCGGTTGCCCAACTTCACCACAATTGATGCCAATCGAGCCATCCGAAAGGAGCCCACTGAGTTCCCGATCCCCGATCCATTACTTGTCAAGCTCACAACAATAAGTACCGGCCAATATACGGAACAGCCCTTCTGGAGTTAACTGTATATAATGACAGTTAAGACATCTATAATCGTGCAACTCTTCAACAAACAAAGTTCAGCGACAGCCAAGCCACCCATACAATCCATATTAAGCACGAAAGAGTGAGAAGCAATTGTGCTAAGAAACTGTCGGACAAAAGAAATACGAGCCAGTTTCCGCGAACAGTTATGAAATAAAGGTGAAGGAGAAAACGAGCATAGACACATGCCGCAGTGACAATCTAGTGGTAATAGAGCGTATTGAAGGACCACTTTTAGTGACAAAGAGAAGGTGAATGCACTCACAATGCACATAGGGTGTTCTTCGCAGGAGATATATTTTGGCATATTATCAATACAACTTCTGGACGAAGAACAAGATTATCTGGCCCAAGAAAGGTAGAGGAAAAATATGTTCAATTGCAGATGTTGTTCATTCACATACAATAGGTGAGGAAGGTGTTATCCAAATATGAGAATAAGTTCCAAATGTGAGAGTAAGAGAAACTGTAAATCTTACAAACGCATGCTGACAATCAACAACCGCCGTGCCCGATTATCGAGAGGACAGGACTCAAGCACATTTCACCAGCTTGGATGCCGTTCTAGTACATTTGTAGCCGAAAAAACATCGCCCGTGGCCATGGATTGAGGCATCATTCGGACATACTGGACTAACCGCACCGATGAAGATTCATTTTGGAAGGTACCATGTAAAAGCCGGCTATCCAATACAATCATATCACCAGCCTTGACTAGAATTTTTTGTGAGATATGCTGTGCCGGATCATCATTATTTGAGATCTTCACGCTACACGACGATGTCAAGTTGTAGCCCTCTGGCATCTCGTGGATATCAGTCCACTGCTCGAAGTAATGACAATGAGAACCAGGGACGACACGGAAGCCACCGACTTCCTCGGGACTGTCCAAGATGGCCACCAGTGCTTGATATCGTTGTTGTCATTTGCCAGTCTCCTCCTCGACAAATGCCTATGGATTCATATCCCAATGTAACCCTGCGTTTTGATAGTACAAAAAGAAAATAGAATGAAATGACCAAGTATTGTCCAAAAGTTCGGGTTAAGATGACACGATTTGACTCAAAGGTCAAAGTTAGGGGTAATCCACTACTCCGGGCACCAAAAGACAACCCAAACACGGTGAAACTTGAACTGGTGCCATCCATGGATGAGGCAGGAGCATTAATCTACAGCGGGAGTGTACACGCAAATGACCGTGAAGAAATGGTTAAATGGATGGATTACTTTCGTGTTATGGACGGTTGAAAAGGGTGTGGAGGGAGCAGTAAGTACCAATTTCATCACACAACATTACATGCCCCCAGCAAACCCGTGACAATACCAATCCCACGTATTTGATCTCACTTTATCGTTCGTTTTTAAAAACAGTGAACCACAGCACACTTTGATACGCCTGGAGGGTTATTTAAAGGTAGAGGTACCATATGTGTCGACCCCGAAACATATGATAACTTTCGGAATGAAGAAGTCGAGAAGTACCTCAAGGAACATGACTTATATGAGATGATCCCAATCATCAAAAGTTATGATGCACAGAAGCCATCGCTCAAGTTTCACTATGAGACTGACTGCACTCATTACTGCTACTCGCCATGGCGATTTGACCTGACTTGGCATGGGGTTGCACAAGGCTTATCACGTAACCTTCCGGAAGTGTAGAGATTGAATGTCATGTATGTTGCCATAATGTATAAATAATAGACATGTCCCTCTAAGTCTACATGGTACCAATCCTATGTGGTATGCAAAAGTGCCACGCAAGCTTCTAGTTCTACTAGTTTTAGATGCAATATGATGTAGACATGAGTTGTCCTCTGCATTATTTGCGTCAGTAGTTCCCAATGGCAGATATAGGGTTCTGAGAGAGAAAGGGGAAAAGTGCTGCTGCCTTTAGTTTCAAACAGGAATGCTATTTATTATACATCAATTAAGAAACTCCACTGCTCACTCCTCCCCAATTGAAGTGATACCTTTCACACTGTCACGCATAGAGATAGAAAGTGATCGAATACTCTCCGCGGCCAGTAGCATTTCAGTATCACTAAGACGACGGTTAGATGCACGTAACACCGAACTCATCCTGGGTTGCATCTTACGACGTCTAGATGCAAATGCATACTGTGCATGCGTTACCTCCTCCTCTCGTAAGGAATTGAAGACCCTACGAATCTCATCATAGTCTGCGGATTCGGTGACATAGGCAGTATCGTATGATAGACGCATCAACTTTAACCCCACTAGACCTACGGAATCCTGAACAATGATTCCATCATCTGCAGAATCTACTGGAAAATCATCCTTCTGTACGCCCAATATCTTGAACACCAGGTAGCAAAACCAGCCTACCCATCCTACAATGTTGCGTAGGATGGCTGTAATTTCCTTTGGTGTCTTACCAGCTTCTTCCATTCGAGCTGTACTTCTTGTAATCAGGGGTCACGAACACATACCTTAATTACTAAATAATGACAGAAATCTACGTGAACTACGAAGGAATTCAGTATCAATCTGCTCTAACTAGCAATCACCTAGTTAAACACAGATTGATCGCAATTCAATTAATACAACAACAACAAACACCAATAGAGTATATCAATCCATTCGAAACCTCATTGCAATCAAAGTACGATCTTCTTTTGAGCAAATCGGTCAAGAATCCATCNCAATCCATTCGAAACCTCATTGCAATCAAAGTACGATCTTCTTTTGAGCAAATCGGTCAAGAATCCATCACGCGGCAAATTTTCTACGTTTTCTGCACTTCAGATTTTGGATTTTGATATCCTACCTAGCACAACCACCAGCAACACCACACAAAAGCACAGATATATCAACGCAATCAATCCATCGAACAATAACTTTCACCAACTATCAACCATGCCATCGGTCAGTACCAACAGCAGGCCCACAAAGCCAATCCGTCGCAAAATCACACGCGGCGGCCGAGGCGGTCGAGGCGGTGGGAGAGCCCGCGACAACAACGACAGCTTTGATGAGGTGGATGAGGCAATCCCCACCTTCTCGGGCTCGATGAGGAAGGGGCGGGGGCTCAAGTCTGCGGCGGAACTTGCAGCGCAGCGTGCGAAGAAGAACAAAGAAGGGGCTGAGAAGCAGACTTTGAAGCAGGCTTCTTCTACGGCAAAAGAAAAGGAGAAGGCAGAGAAGAAGGCGAAGGCGGATGGCTTGGCGGCAATTAGGGCACGCACCAAGGTGGCAAAAGAGGAGGAGAAGTTACTTGCTACGGCTCAGAAGATGGAGGCAGCGAAGGCAAAAATTGAGGAGTTGAAACAGAAGGAGGCTGAGGCAGCAGCGAAGGCAAAGGCATCTGCCAACGTGGCAGCGGTTGAGGAAACACTCTTCGAAATGGAAGAGGATGAAATGAAGCCCGCGGCACGTGAGCATACTCAGAAGGTGCAACGTAACTCTACTGGAGGGTCAGCAAAACTTCCCAAGGTTTCAAACAACCTTCCCAAGTACTCCTCTCCACAGAGGAAACTAGGCAGCAACGGGAAACGTTATCAACCTAACTCTCCCATGGCCTCGCCCACCAAGGCATCGACTAACACGGAGGAGATTGATCTCCTGACGCCTGTCGAACCTGAGGACGTGAAGGTGGGGGGAGATGGGAAATTGGAAGGGAGACAATTGTTCAGCGAAGACGAGCAAGAGGGAGAGGTACTTGATGGGGGTAAATCGGGTGACGGAATTGATGGGAGTGAAGGGGAGAGTGGGGAGTGGAGTGACGTCAGTGAAGACGAGGAGGAATGGGCAAAAGTGCAACAACGCAACGCCCGTACGAAGTCAAACATCGCCAACGCCAAGAAGAAGGAGGAAGGAAAGGATGGGGTCAAATCGCCGCCAAAGGCTGTGAACCATTATTCGATTTTGAGGGAGCAGTTCAAGCAGAAGACCTCGGGCAAGACGGCGGCGGAATTTGGAAAAACTGCGGCGGAGATTGCGGCCATCTCAATGAACCTTGAACTGAAGAAAATTAATGAAAAAGCTGGAGTGGCTTCGGAGGAGGCCACAGCTGCTACGGAGGACACCACCACAGCTGAGACGGATGCAAGCAAGGAAATGCCTTCAAAGACTACGGATGGGAAGGCACCTGGGTCAGCCAGGACGAGAATCAGGTTCGATCCAGCCTTTGCGGCAGGGACGCAAGCGGGAGGAAGATCAAACGTTGCCGGGAATGTGGCAGCTTCAGTGGGAGTGACTGTAGGAGGAGAAGAAAGCACCTCCACGGACAAGATCAAAGCGGGGGCCAATGCATGGGCCAAATCCTCCACAGCCTCGGGAGGCAGCCCCCCAACTTACATGGCTGGATCCACCCCATTCGTTTTTGACTCCTCTAACAACCCCTTCTCTGACACACCAGGTGGCAGTGACGCACCAGGTGTCAGTGCACAGTCTTTTCCATCCAAATCACACGCTCCTCCAAAGAACTCCACAGGTAGCGCTGCGACCAGCATGGCTTCGGACACCCACATGGCTGAGGCTAGCCCAGTTGGGAGAAATGTTGGCATCAACTCAGGATCGGGCCACTCAGTGCACACACCTCTATCCTCACTTACGTCTACGAGTGCATTTAAGACGTCATCATACAAGGGCGTTGCACACGGGGTGATCCCAGCAAACGAGGTAGATCCGCAATCGGCTCTCCTGGCAAAACTGACAAACAACAAGTCAGAGGGAGATGGGGGAGGGTTCATTGAGATGAATGTCAACAAAATCCCAGGGATTGATAACCAGGAGGAAGTTGTGATTGAAGCGGCCTGTCTACTACTGTCATACCTCCAAACTATAGATCCCACCACCATGTATCTTTGTACTCTCGACGGGGCCACGCTACCACCCTTCTCCGACCCATCCCAGAAACTTACGCCAACCGTCTTCTTTCTCTACGCATACTGCGCCAGGAAGTGGGCGATCAAGCACCCTATTGACGAGACTCCAGACAAAAATGGCAAGGTGTGGCCAAACGATATGAAGATAGTTTTCAACGTATCGTGTCAGAATATTAACCTTCGGGAGTTCATCGAGCTGGCGGACTTTGAGTTTGAACAAATGCAGATGACTGTGAGGTGGAAGTGGGTACAGATGAGGTCCGCCACACCACAGGTTGCTCTGATGGGAATTCCCGATGGGGTAAACCTCGAAGGCGTCACTATGGTGATAGAGCTCGGACTGAGGAAAGCAAAGGACTACTTGATCAGCAAGAATGTCGTGTCCTTCGAGGAAGCAGGTGTCGCCATGGCACAACAGTCGATGTACTGGAGGAGAATGAAGGTGGGCCGACTACCACCCAACGAGTACAAGGCACACCGCCTCGATAAGTTACCAGGGTATGACGAAGACAAAGGTATTCGACTTATCAATGTGGAGGCTGAGAAGAAGGACTGGGTCAAGACATTGGCGTTAATCTGGGATTACTTTGTTCGAAGCAATGGCCTCAAGCGACTCATGCGCAGAGCCGATATCCATGTGTGTCTCTCTACCAAACCCGATATCGAGGATATCATCGAACTAAGCACTGACCTCTCCAAGCATTTGACTTACAGCATCACCGTGAAGTACATGAAACTCATGGGCATCCAGACCCTGGACAAGTTGGTAGAAGTGAAATATACGGACGGACGCACTGAGGGCCATAAGTTTCAATGTCTGAGAGACTTCTTTATGGCACTGGAGAATCCGACAACTGGGAAGCCACTCTTCGAAGGCATCATCCCAGTCCCATCTCAGAATGGAAGGGCGCAGGGAATCTATTTGCCCAAAGCAGACAACGCCGACTGGATCAAAAATATTTGTGCCCATCCGGCGGGCTTCTGGTGGGAATATTGGCGGCTGGTATTGGGCCTGACGGAGAGCTGCGCAAAGAGCCTCATGGATAGTTTTGAAATGGGGCCAAGGTGTAGAGCGCCTCAATGTACTCTAAATATCCAGACGTGGGAAGTGACTGACGAACTGGAGGGTCGCCATACAACTTTCAGTGAAGGCATCGATGATGCTTTGAGTGATCTGGAGGAGGATGAGGTTGGGCAAGAAAGTATCGCGTTCGAAGGAGGAGCGAAGGAGGAGCTCCTGGCAACAATGCGGGTCAAGGACGATTTGGAGTTTGGGAAAGGCGATGCAGCATCTCGTGCATCCGGCTTTGAGGGCTCAGTCGGCAACAGCACGCATGCATCGGCGAGCTCAAGGAGAATGGCAGTGGAGAAAGAGGTGAACAAAATGTTGCAGGCGAAGGC
>JALLAU010003755.1:0-12182 GCA_036939495.1 Thalassiosira hispida | reverse complement strand
CTTGGTTAGTTCGAGGAAGCGAAGAGCAGGTGAAGTCTAGTGGCCACACTCGACAGGTATGACTATCGTATCATTATCATCTCTCTGCGCTTGTATGAGGCTTGTATGATATTATGTTCACAGCTCCCTCAGATCAGGCAGATCAGGTTCCCTGATTAGTTTCTGGATGCTGGAAGGACGATCGGGCGGGGTGGTACAGTGATGTAGGGTACCATCGACATAGCGCTGGTAATGTTGACGTGTACATCTACGGGTGGCCAACTGATCTCGGATGATCAAGCGAGTTCGGCATCCAGATACGCACTTGGAGAGTATGTCTAATAGATCTAGCTGCCGATCACATCTTGATCATACTATTAGCCCGTTTATACTTCAGATTTGTTTGTTTCGCATATTTTTGTAGCAATGCCCACTCGTTTCCTAGCCTAAGGTAATCTGAGATACCCAAACTGAGTGGAACAATATTATCGTAGTAGTAGCTTAATTAACCATGTTAAAGAAACATCGTAAGAGTAAGAAAAGTGAGCACATATTAGCATCCTTTTGCCAGTTGCAATGGTACGAGGGTTGTATTATGTATTTGGAGTAACATCAAAGTGAAATGCGGTAAGACTCACACACGTTCTAGCTAGGTACGCATTGAAAGTTACCACTTGTAATCCTAAGAACTTTTCAGCTGTATTTTCTTTGGATCCAAATTTTGACGATAGAAGAGTCCACTCTCCTCTTTTTTTATGACTGATTCCCCCATCCCGTGTTTTGCTGAAGAAAAGCACGTTTACGTTTATTCACAAGAAGCTGATGTGAAATGAAGAGTTGAAACGCAAAATGAAAACCTTGCCCCATCCTTGACCGTCCAAGAAAATGCATGTGACCAGACTTCAAGTCCCATGTTCTACGCATACCCACATACTGGATAAGAACTGATACCAACTTAGAACCCATTCCAACTAATTGATGCATGCATCATTATTTATTATCGTCCATAATATGACCGTCTGGAGTGTTTGGTTGCCATTGAAATGACACTTGATTGAGAACAAAGTTACTTTTTCATCATTTGAACTACTTCTTGTTGCACGATGCACAAAGTTACATGATTTGTGATTTGCCTTATTACGCGTCAGTCCGAAAGCTGACCAAGTAATCACTTCGTTTCTAGCTCTTCATTTGAAAGTAATTAATCAGCAGTTCGTCATAGTCGTCCAATGTTCTTCGTTCTCTTTATTCGTGAAATGTTCGTAAATTGAAGCAGTATTCATCCGTCATAGAAACATTTCTATTCAGCAATGATAGCTCGCATACAAACATTTATTTACATCATATTTGCCGCGTAAACTCTATGATCAACGTTTTCTGTGACTAACTCGGTTACTACTGATTGTAGACAATAACGGGCATGGCCTCAATCACAGGCAAGACCGATTCGCCAAATCTGGCATCACCTTCTCAAGATTGTTGTTGATGTAGGTCCGGAACTGACTGGGATAATCCTCGACCTCGACTTCATTTCCAAACCTACTTTCGTACTGTATTGTAAAGGTCAAGACCACTAAATTACGATCCTTTGCTGTGCTTCTGCCCCAGGCTAAATCTTGCGTAATGACTTCACAAGTTGTACTAATTTGTGGTTCCTCTACAGAAAATGAGAACTCTTTCGTGTAACTTTCCATTACCAACTGATATATCTGCAACTGAACTTTTGAAAATTCCTCTAGGCGTTCCACGACCAATTTTTGCTCACATTTCCTCTTCGCCGAGATGGTGCCACTCGTCGACGGAGACCCAGAGGGTGCATGCAAGGACGACAGTGACCGGGACAAAGTGGGAGAAGTAGCACTCTCCTTCTTTTCAACCTGACAACGATAGTGTGAATGGGGAATTAGAAGAATAATCTAGAAGTATGTAACGCGTGGCAAAGCAACTGTAAAGATATATCATTGCCAAGAGAACACGAAAACATACCTTATTATTCCCTACGCCTACGCCTACGCCTACGCCTCCACGAAGTTCGTGACCGTAGACACTAGAGGCGCCAACTAATGCCAATGATATGAGTTTGAGAATTGCTTTCATGATGTCTATTGTATCCGGGGGTGTCGATTGTTTGTGTTTGTGGTCTGCTCGCAGAATTATCAAGAGGGTCTTCTCTTGGCCGAGGATCAAACAAAAAATATTGATCCCACATGGGTTCTATCAGGTTCTATCTGTCACGAGTACTTGCTTGGTCTTGCTATCTAGTGGCAAAGAGCCAAGCTAGACCTTTACGACCTACGATACGGGGTATCTACGATACAGCGCGCAGTCATGTGTCATGTCGTACCATACGATGATACTGTGGTAGAGTAGAGCTGTTGAAGAGCGATCTTGGTAAGCTTTGGTAAGCACTTTGCAGTGGTGTAAAACTTTAACAATCGACCACAGTGTTTATCTTGAGAAAGGCGGGATACCACTAGCAAGAATAGTGGAGGTTGTTCGCTTCAGTTGATGGCATTGCACAACGAACACATGATGATGATGGTATGATTTGGGGGGCGTGCTTCGCTCACTGTGATGTGGTGGAAAATATCATTGATAAGCACCGTGCACCGATAATGCTTCAATATATTGTTTTTCATAGTCGTCCAATCTTTTTCGTTCTCTTGATTCATGAAATTATCATAAATGGAAAGCAGTATTCATCCGTCTTCTCTAGATCCATTTCTGTTCGCGTTGATAGCTTTCACAAAAACATATATTTACGCATTACCTATTCCTAGATTGAAAGAAATCCACGAGAGAATGTTGCGATCTCCCATCATTTGTTTCCAAGAGTAGTTTGCGAACTCCCATCATTTGTTTCCGCGAGAGTATGCTGCGAACTCTCATCGTTTGTTTCTATTGCCTTCCTTCTCTCTCTTGCTTTTCTAATTCCTCGCCGTTTCTTCATGAATAGCTTTTGTCCAATCGCATTGAAATACTGATGATGGTCTACTAACCAGGGAAATGATGATGATTCTGTCTCCTGAGCTGAGTTCATATTATCAGATGCACTTTCGGCATCGTTCTCCATAGTCCGCCGTCTTTGTCTTCGTGCCTCTCGTGTCTTAGGCCCTAGAAAGTCCTTATCCCTGAGCTTACGCGCACCAGACTTGACTTCATTCACTTCCATTTGAAGGAAGAATGTATGTTCCATTAGTAGTTCTACGAGACGATTGGCGGTGGGCTTGGTGTTCCAGTCATCGCTGCTGTACTTGGTAGTCAAACGGTTCAGCTCGTGAATCATTTCATTCAGCATCTCTAAACTAAAGTTGTAGCCTGAGTCAACATATCCATCAGGCCTGTCATGTATGGTCTTAGGTCCCTTTTTGTGCTGGATGAGCTCTTCCCATATGCAATCTGTAAATATGAATATAAGCACCATACAACATATGAGAGATGTTTGGCTCTTTTATCTTGATGCATAAATAAAGTGCCATGTGTGATGATGACTTACCCCAGGCTTGCTGCCCGATCACATGATAGCCAGTTGTTGAATCAGACTTCAGAGCAGTGGCAATCCTCGAAGTCTCGGCAGGACCTCGGTTGTAATCCATAAGGTTATCCGCAGAAATAACCTCCACGGGCTCACAGCCATTGGATATCTCACCATTTGCACAGTGCGGATCGTACGTGGGCGTGACGACAGTATCAGGATCCCACCGATCACTGAGGTTGGCTATCTCTTCTCTTGTATAGAATGGCCGTATCATGAGATTGTTCCAGTGGTCTAGAGTAATTAGTTGGTGAGTAAAAATATCTCGTAGCAAACCGCCTTCCATCCAGAAGTCAATGAACCATCTGTAAACATTATTTGAATATAAGAGTAGTCACACGTTAGTGGTTCTCTACAACTTAAGGAATATCATAAAGTGCTATAAGAAGTGATGAAAACTTACCCATACCAATGGCACTCATCCATCACTCTCTGATCTCTCCACTCATACATGGCCTCCAATGGGGGTTGATCCATGTACAATTGTTCCTGCCTGACGGATGGATCTCCCCATGTCGTGGGGTATCCGAGGTCCCATAATATGTCGTCTGAGAGAAGCAGGAAAAACAGACCATAATGATACAAGTTGAGGAAAAACACAATGACGATGAAAAAAAGTTCATCATGACAACATCACTCACGATATTCAACCATTGATCTTCTAATGTAAGGAACCATCAGGATTACCTGGTCTGCGACGTCCTGCCAGCCCCAGAATCCCTGCGTGCACAAGAAAATGTTGTTGACAATCGTAAGATGTGAAACATGCTTAAAATATAGAGCGAAAATTGTGTTGCGAGGCATTGTCAAATACTTACTTCGTGATGAGGGTAATTTGCTTTTATGAACGGATGGTTCGACATTCCTAGATATTCAAAGTCCCATTCATCCTTGGCAGCTATTGCAATGAAAAGCATAATTGAATAAGAACACCTATTAGCAATTCATAATGTGCATACAGCATCATATACAATCCGAAACTCACGCCAGCCAGCAAGCGCCTCCATCTGTAGCCAAATCATTCTCTTGTCGCCACTTGGGAAACCGGCAATTAACGTTTTGTAAAAATCTATGGTTTCGGGTACCTCATATCGTGGTGGTTGCCATTTACACTTGCCGTCGCCTAGGTTGATACTTTGTGCTAGACGACGTTCTTGTTTCGTGCCCAATCGACGCTGTGCATCGATGTCGAGAGATGGTGGGATGTAGATGATGTCGGCTAGTGTTTTATCAACTCTTATGATATGATTGAGAGTAAGCGGCTGTGTGGATGGTAGAAAAGGCATTTCTGAAGTGAGATGACGTGCAATCTTGATATTCAAAATAATATAGGGCATCATTCAGTCATAGTCAGCACAACAGCACCGATATTACTCACCAGTGTAATTCCATCATTCATGAATGTTATGGCCACCAACCCTGCTACGAGGATAGACGCCTTGACGGGTTGTTTTCTACACATTGATGGTGCCATCTTCAACTTGATGCAAGCTAACGGACAACAATACGATAGCGGATGTTATGGTGGTGGTCAGCTGGGTGATATGGTCCGATGTGCTCCAGGAATCTGCATGAATGCAAATCAATATAATAGAAGAAGTGAAGGTCCCATCAAGCAGTCCCATTCTTTCTAATGATGTTGTAACAAAAAATAATTTAGATATCTCGCTCGATAACAAGACAATGTCCAAAGACCTCCAATGTCCAAAGACCTGTCCAAGTCATGGTCACGTCATCCTCCTTCTGGGTAGGTGTACTATTCCTACGTACAACATCATGCTAGTGGTTTTTTGTTGTTGCGCGCGCGGGGCATAGGTCAGGGTCATCGGTCATGTCAATGGGAAAAGATGCAGTCCGGTTTCGTGTCTCAATTGCAGACCGAGAGGCAAATAATGACAACACCACTATCATCGAATTCCTGCTGGGCGTCGCCTTGGCCGGCAACAACTGTCACGTCCGGATGGAGGAAGAGAGCGAATCATCTTTGGCGTGGGGCGGTGTTGTTTTATATTCTCTCTGTTTGAGGTGGAGCTCACTTGGTGCTTGGTACTACCTACCCACTGTCTGTAAATGAAATCTTGCCTCTCCGCAGTCCCTCCAAAGCTGAAAACACAGAACTCTCAGTACCTACTTATTCCCACGTAGGATCCGAGGATTTTCACCCACAACATGTTGTAGTGGAGTGAATCTTCCTCTTTTCGCAACTCTCTTCGCCGATAATGGTACCATATGACTGAGAGGGCCCTTACTCTCATCAAGAGTGCAGTATCTCTATTCATCTCAAGCATATTACTACAGATATATTCCGTGTTTTGATTGAGAGTACCGTGAGAGCAAAATTACCATGGTATCGCACTACCTTACGGAACCCCCGATACCTGGAAGGTGAAGAAAAATGTAAAAAGCTGTGACGTCACGAAATTATTTTCGACGGAGATTCTACGGAGTAACAATACCTATTCCTACGTTTAATTTTTGGCGGCAACAGATCNTAAAAAGCTGTGACGTCACGAAATTATTTTCGACGGAGATTCTACGGAGTAACAATACCTATTCCTACGTTTAATTTTTGGCGGCAACAGATCTGGCGTACCCCCATCAAGCAGCAATCAGAACAATTTTACAAAACATGCCGGCCATGATAGATTATCATGCGACCGACAACGAACCGCCGCCGCATGCAGCCGCCGCCCGCTGCCCGGCACGCTGCGACTCATAAGTTCTGGCCCTCCCAATGCGCAAGCACTGCCGCTCGCGTCTCGTCTCTTGTATTCTTACGCTGAGCCACCTTCGTGACGTAGCCAGCCCTCGGCCCAGTGCACGCTTCACGATTCACCTCCGAGATGTATACATCGACGGCAGGTTCCGTATTCTGCTGATGCGCTCGTGCCATGGCGAGCGCTCTCGTCTCTTTGTCTTGCGTTGTTCTGAACTGGACTCTTAAACGATGAGTAATCTGATGCATGTGCTCAACCCAGTCTTCTCTTTTCCACCCCAAGCCACCTGGCAACTTCATTTGCTGTGCAACATGTTTCCACATCAAGTGGACCTTTGGAGTCACACTCAACCCTGCCGCCACATGGGCATTGACAGCAGCAGTAACAAATCTCTTGTACTGCGTAATATCATCGTCCGTTGGGTCAAGTGTGCTAGCATAGGAAAAGGCACCATCCCACAAAACAAACAAATTGGAATATTGGGCACAAAAAGCATCAATCTCAGGATCCAACATTACGCAACCTGCCCTCGCATTGGCCTTTAGAATCCCGGCAAAGAGAGAGAAGATATCACTGGCATTCTCCATCACTTTTTGTATGTCCTTCCCTGTCATTGTACCACCGTGATACGCTTGCACATTGACGCCATACTGGATCTTCAAAACTGCAAACAATTGAGCCTCGATACCATCACCTGATTTCTTGTGGGTCGACTTGGATTGATCAATCTTCTCTTTGATCTTCTTGAGGTAAGCAAGTGCACTCTTCAATGGCTTTTCAAAGAGCCTCACTCTCTTCTTCTTCAAAGAGTCATAAATCTTCTGAGAATTAGCTAGAGTCAGATTCACATCGTTGATTTTCTTCTGCACATCAGTAAGCTGACTAGTGGATCCTTCTGAGGTTGCTGCTGCTTCAACTGTATCATCACCTCCGGTTTCATCCTCTTCCTCAACATCTTCACCTTCAGCAACATCTTCAGCAACAGTTTCTCCAATGACACCATTCTCAATAAATGCCATCACCTCATCTAAGAATAGTTGATTTGGTGAGTCCTCAGCTGTAGAGGCAACTCCATTGACACTACTGAGAATCCCTAATTGTTTTAATGAATCCTTTGCTCTCTTGATTTTGCCTTCCTCACTTTTGTATTTCTTCCCTTCTTCACTGGCAGTCCATGCATTACGGTTCGCTCTAATCCTATCAACCTTCATGTCCATTGCTCCAACTGCAAGTCTTGTATCAACCTCTTCGGGAGTGAGGTACTCAATCTTTTCATTGATTATCTCACGGAATTTCTTCATAATATCGTCACCGACACCAATCAAACAATGTAGAAGGGGCACAATAAAATGGTCCATTGGAATGAATGGCCACCATGTCACATTTTTGACACCATTCTTTGGCTTCGCCTTCGGATTCCTCTCCTTTTCTTCAACAAATAATTTACCGAGTCGCTCCATCTCTCGATGAACCCAAGGGTCGCCATCCTTCAACAACTGAGCAAATTCACTCGCAGATAGTTTACAGAGATGACAATGCTTGCCCGACATACCTTCCTTGCCCAACACCATGCCATAAAATGCCAGATCGCCAACAACATAAAGATTGGCTTTTAGAGAGTTCACTGATGATGAACTGGTGGCTTCTCCAAAAGAACAAAGTATCTCATTCTTTTCATTGACGCTAATGTTCAGATTATTCGTTGCAATACTCTCCATGCCCTTGGTTAACTCATCTCTGATGGTAAGTGTGAGAATATCAGCATTGTCCTTTCGGCAGATAATCTCAGCAACAGAGATTTCAAAAGAAAACGACTCATGTTTTTCCTTTTCGCCGTTAGCGTCACTGGCAGTAGCCTCATCAGATAAAATAACAGAAATTCTTGCACCAGCAATAAATGCTCCCTTTCCATGATCACCACCATGTATAACATCAACTCGTACAATGTCATCTGGTGATGTGATGCCATGGCTCTTTAGCTGACGTGATAATTGCACAGCAGCCTCATCAGCCATATTCTTGTACGTATAATCGATGGTTTCTTTGATGCCATCCTCTGCATAAGGATACTCAATGGACTTCTGTGTTATCTTTGTGTGGCCATCACACAGCATTTGTACTTTGTATTCTGGCTCAAAGAAATTTTTACCAAAGTGATGACGCAGATGCCTCAAAATCTGCCTCCTGTCCTGCCTGCTTGAAATATTACCAGCCTTGAACATGGCAGTCACCTTGACTGCATTCATCTTCTCCGGCAGTACGGCACCTTCCTCCTTTAGGGCCTCTTGGAAGGCTTCACCATAGTGTTTTCTTAAATGCTTGGCAGTTCTCTTGGCACTCTTGAATTTAGTACTGTTGCTGCCATTTATGGCAACGGCCTTATCAATCCACGCACTCTGTTTAATGAAGGCAGCATCAGAGCTATTGACTGGTATTTTTACTAAAGATTGGGGTTTGCCATTTCTGAAGTCTTTATAGTTCAATACTATCTTATCATCTGCCTTCTTTTGTTTGAGCGCAATCAACTGTGTGAGCAACCTGTCCAGATCATCATCACATTTATCTTCGAGTAGATCGACATCTTCACCAAGAGCCATTTGGACAAGGTGAAATTCTCCTTTAATGCCAGATCCAGAAATGATTGTGGGTTCTGTAGATGTGATATTTTTAGCCGTCGTAGTTGGTAGAGAAGCTGATGCGCTAATAGTTGGTAGAGAAGCTGATGCGCTAATACGTTGTCTTTTGCTGGGCGATGGAGTGGGCATTGGAGCGTTGGCATCATTGGTGGCACTAGTCGGTGTGTTAGGAGAAGTAGCGACAGTACTCGTACTCTTCTTAGTACTCGTACTCTTCTTAGTACTCGTACTCTTCTTAGTACTCGTACTCTTCTTCTCATCATCATGCATTGCTTCTCTATAGACATCAGGGTTGTTGATGATCGTGTCCGTAATCATACGACGTGAATTGCGAGTGAAACTGCGTTGCATTTTTTGTAGATAATTGAGAGTGGGAGGGATGGTGTAACCTTTCTTCAGCTGCTGTGCAATATTTTTGTGCCATCCATTGTTTTTAATTCCAATACGGATGACCTGGAAATCAAATAGATGATCTTTACGCGCCTTGACTCCTTTGATGGCATTATCAATATCAAACTGCTTCTGGTTGAGTTCAAATAACTCAGCATTGTTTGGAATAGTATTCAGCATCTGATCCCATGCATCTTTGTAGATCTTAAGCTCTTTGTGGCCACTCTTCTTGTTGATATTGTATCCTGCGAGACCGCCGGTGACGAGAAATGCGTAATAGTCCGTTGGATCAAAGAAGCCAAGTCGTCGGCAGAGGGAGGTCTCCCTGGAGGTTTCACCATTGAGTGTGAACCAGCTGGAGTCGGACTGGGCGATGAACACCAGTAGTACCAATAGTAGCTCTTGGGCGCGGCACATGGTTTCGGTGGTTGGCATCTTGCTCTTTGC
Organism: Thalassiosira hispida; assembly: GCA_036939495.1. Classification (NCBI taxonomy): domain Eukaryota; phylum Bacillariophyta; class Thalassiosirophyceae; order Thalassiosirales; family Thalassiosiraceae; genus Thalassiosira; species Thalassiosira hispida. The sequence continues at coordinate 2,478 of JALLAU010003755.1, read as the reverse complement.
CTCTGCTTTTTTTAACCAGCGACAGACAAGTAGATAAACTAAATGATATATCAAAAACCAGAGGCACACCCCAATTATTCAAAGACTGGTGTTTGTCGCGCTGGACGCTATTGAGTGTAATTGATGTCAATTGTGGCGTCGCCATGCTGCGTGGCTAGGTGCACGATGTCAGCCGTTGAGGATTCTTAACGCTTCCGAGGTGTCTCAAATCTGGCTAATTTATCAGATTCCCTCGCCGTAAATTAGTGNACGCTTCCGAGGTGTCTCAAATCTGGCTAATTTATCAGATTCCCTCGCCGTAAATTAGTGGCCCGCGGCCGGACAATGGTTTGCGAACCCATCTGGTGGTAGGTAGGTAGTAGTCACGCAACAGATGGTGAGGGTCCCGCCGCGCCAACCGTCTTGCGTTTTAGGTACTACAGCTGGTTTAAGACCCGCGCCACACCATCTGTTGTTCCACCGCCAGATTTTGTCGGTTCCGCGCCTCCCAGTGTAGTGCCAGTTAGGTACGAGGCAGGACTGGGGAAACAGAGACATTAATTTATTAGTTTATTGGTCGCTCGCGACTTCCTGTGTCGCTTTTGATATTTTGACTATTTGTATTGGGAAGTTTTAGTGTCTTATCGGTATACATAATTGGGCAGTTGGAACATAGGTAGGGAGACACCAACAACACTTATAAAAGTATTAGTTAATATGACAACATACTTGAAGTTCAGATTTGTCTTTTTGCTATCATCTCATATTACTTTTTCAATTACCAGATGTATGTTGCTTCAACCAATACCAATCATTGGTGATGTGGCGGCGGTGTCAACTTGATGTCAATTTCTGAAGTTGATCTGATCCAACCATCGTAATAGTAACATACAACCAGCCATTTTTTTTTCTTCTCGATTCTATCACCATTCATCCAATATGAAATCACCAAGTGCAAGCTCCTCTGGGCCCTTTGAGCCAATCGTCATGCCTTTTCCAGCTCTGCCATTTGGCACATCAAGAAATAATGTAAATCCGCTGAAGATGAAGGAACGAAGACAGGTTAACATCGTTCCAACTACTGATTCAAGTTCCGCAGTCGCTTCAAGCGCGCCGATCTCGCTGCCGAAATCTCACATTTCCCGTACCCAGTCAGAAATCCAACTAGAGGCATTGACCCTGCGAGCCGCGGATGAAGACGTCCGTATGTACTGGCGCTTGTTATCCGGGATGCAGAACCAAATACGACATCGAAGCGTCGCCTCTGGTGATGATGACGTCCATCCTCTATCAAGGAAGAGCTTGCAAGGGATTGTGAACACGAAGCGAGCGAATGATCAAGATTTGACACCTCAGGAAGATGGCATAGGTGTCGATAATGACAATGCTGTTGGGTGGGATGTTTCGTACATTCCCATCAATGATGATGGCATAGGTGTCGATGATGCTGATGATGTTGGATGGGATATTTCGTACATTCCCATCGATGAAGACAACGATAACTGCTATGTGGGTTCATCGATGGAAGGTCTGGCGTCAAGTCAAGGTTTGAAAGAGTCAAAGTTGATTGACAACATGGATGAGATGGCTCAAGAAGACGATGGCGTTTTCAGTATGGAACTCTAATAATATCAAATCAAACATAGAACATAGGCTCTAGATAACTGCTAAAATCTGCTAAATGAGAATATTTTATCTCTTCGTATCGAAGAAATGCCATTGGCGCTGTAATGAGAGAAGCTTTCTAGTACCCTATTCGCTCAGGCCTTTTGTCTTCATACAATGTTCATGAGAGAAACATAAAACAGAAACAAAGAACCAACTATCACGGTGTATCATTATCATCGATGAAATCCGTCCAGCTTTGTGAATGCTGTGGCCCATTTTGCATTACTTGTCTACGAGACAAATTCAAATTTGGTGTAGCAGCCAATTGGTGTTACGTTTGCATGGCTTTGGCTGAAAAACTGGATTTCAATTAGTGAAGAATATGGAAGAGCTGCGAAATGCCTCAATGCTCGTACATGCACAGCTGGAGGGTGACTACCCCATCATTTTATGGCACCAAGATTGGCATTGGCGTGCAGCATAATATGATGGAGTAGGAGCCAACCATAAGAAGTGTAGTCCCCATAGTGTTCTGAATATCTTGCGCTTTGGTGGAATATGCCAAACCTCACAATAAGAAGTGTAGTTTCCTGAATTCATTTCTGGTGCTAACCAGGTGAAACTTGTGCTGAAACAGTCTCTGGATAAGAATCAATCCGGTAAAAGCTGTGTGGGTGTGGAGTCTCAAGAGTCGTGGTGTGATGAAGAAGGAAACAGTGTACGTGAAGGAGGCGGGGAGATCATTCGAAGACTTTTACTAAAGTATGAATGTGGTGTGACATAGCAGCGGAGTACCTCCGTGAGGAAGTGCTTCGTGTCGGGTCGTCAAGATCTGTGCCAATGTTTACCGCATAACTTCGGATAGGATTATTGATCCGCCTTTCTTCCAGT